>WITN01000180.1:0-132594 GCA_015025155.1 Lactarius quietus | reverse complement strand
AGAACAACTAACCAATGGCTCGAACAGTATCTCCGATTTTGGGTAAATGAACGACAAGACAATTGGAATCTTTATCTTCCAATAGCAGAGTTCACGCATAACAATTGGCCTAACGAAGCCACAGGACAGTCTCCATTCTTCTTATTGATGGGGCATAATCCTCGTGCTGATTGGAATTCAACGCCCAGTCCTATGCCGCAAGTGGCGTTGCGCCTTGATCAGTTCAAACAGGCACGGGAACATGCTCAAAAACAAATTATCAAAGCCCAGAAGTCATGGGTATCACATAAAGATACGCCCAATTCCAAATGGGGGATCTTGTGTGGCTAGAAGGGCGTCACCTGAGGACTCATCAGCCAAGCGCCAAGCTTGCGCCCAAACGACATGGACCTTTCCAGATCATCCAGGTGATGTCCCCTGTCAATTATCGATTGGAATTACCCACCAAGTGGAGCATTCATGACGTGTTTCACATCGATCTTCTCACCCCCTATCGAGAGACTTCCTTTCATGGACCAAATTTCCCAAGACCTCCCCCTGAATTAATCGATGCGAAGAAGAATACGAAATTGAGAAGATTCTAGACCAACGGCAATTCGGCAGAACAAGGCGCAAACAATTCTTATCAAATGGAAGGGGTACCCGGACTCGGAGTCGCAGTGGGTCAACGCCACTGACGTACATGCCCTGACGCCTTAGCTGAGTTCAAACGGACTCTGAATTCTACTCCCTCACGTATAAAGACAGGTCATTCACTGGATGAAGCACATCAGTTCTTCCTTCGTCGAACAATGTCCACTTCCCCTACTGCAGCCTCTACTACTTCACAAACATCTTACCATCTTCTCACTTTACTCAACCCACCTATGCCGAGGTCGCCGCTGCCTTTCGATGCATCGGACCCGAGGATTTCATCCCCGAAACCCCTGATGTATGCGGACACGACGCTGGAGGATTGGAGGAAGACCAATCGGAGGTGGAGGAGGGAACAACTACTCGCGTCGAGAACCTCGTTGTTCCACAAACGCTTATCAAGATTCCAAGCAGCTCCGACATCAAGTAACATGGACAGAGTTTGTGGAAGTTGTAAGCAAACCGCCCTGTCATGTCCAGGCCATCCTGACGCCGACGACTCCCACATCCACTACGATTGCAGACACTCATCTACAATTGTACAATGTAACAATGACCCCGTCAAAATTCCGCCACCGCCGATGCCTCGATATATTAACGTTGACCCCCCTACCAACGTCATCATGGACCCCGCAACGTCCTGGGGTATTCACATCCGTGCCACCCTCCGAGCTCACGAGTCTGAGTCAGACAAGAAAACCAAGATCCCTGCCAAGTATTGGGATCCCAGGATGAAGGGATACCACTTGTGCCGAGGAGGGCGAGGCGAGGAAGAAGAGCTGGTGTGGGAGCATCAAAGAGAGCCCTTGCTTCCCTGACTACCGAGGAGGTGGAGTTCCAGCCGACCAACAACGTGCTCGGGACAAGGCTGACGCCCCGACGTTTTGAACTAAACATCCCTCCTAGATTCATCAACTTTCGCATGACGAGAATGGTCATATCACTGTCGCCAAGTACATTCACGTGATGCCTGGCAACAACCCTATTGTATACGGGTGCATGAAGAAAGGGGGGAGATTCAACAAGGTGAAGTACACGCCGCTCCTGATCTCGATGCCGTGGATAACGACCACCATTATACGCATGACCAAATGCGGTATCTGCGACAGGATTTCGGTGATCGCCATGGGGTCGACCTGGCCATGGGGCAGATCCCGGATCGGTCGTTATGGGCGGAGGTCCTTCGATACCGGGCTGTTACCAGCCGGTACTCCGAATTGGCGGAACGCATCACTGCTCTGGAAAATGAGCAGTATGTGGTCGGTAATGAAGTCAGGAAGTGTACGCGCCGGTTAGAGGAGGCTAATGGACTGCAGAGGATCATGGATCAGGAAGTTTCCATCAGTCAAGGTGCGACCATTATTCCTTGGGTTTTGAACGTGGACGTTCTGCCTGAAAAAGGGGTAATGTCACGGTTTGACATTGTTTGGACTACTTATCATTGCTTTTATGAGGTCTCGGAGTTTGGGACACTTACTATACGGTTATGACTATGATAGTAAGCCTCAATTAGTCATGGACACTGATGCGTCACCGGTACTTGGGTTTGCCGGTGTTTCAGGTATTATTAGAACGTATCATGACTCATTACAAGTACAACGATATTAGGATTTGGATTTGAAGCTGCGCTTTAAAGCCAGCGAGTAACTGTATATAAACTGTAGTGTCAAGACCAAGGCTCTTCAGCTTGGTCTTCTTGAATCATCACTGTCGTCTTCTTTCATCCTCTCTTCGCTTTCTTCCAATCAGTCGATTGAAGCTTATCCCTCAGGATACCCTAGTGTCTACCAAGTGACCTAGTGGCTGTGCAACTTAGCTAAGTTGCCCGTGTCTGTCAAGATTCATCCATACAGTCGAGTATCGCGTCACAGATCGGTTCACGTCGAACCAGCGTTAAGTGATAACGCTACATGAGACATATGAGGTCGCGCGAATGTTGAGTACTGAAGATCATTTCATTGTGGACAACAACACTGGCGACGTCGTTCGTTTAGGACTGTGTAAGTCTGAGTCACATGACTAGTCATGTGATCAGCAACCCCCAGACCACGTGAATCTGGTCTAAAGGATAAGTCACGGGGGAACGGTAATTGCCTCAGGTCGAGATATAATTCCTGAGAGGGTATAGTTGGATGCGGGATTCCCAACACGGTTAGGCTCTGTCCTGTTTAGGTTCTTTCTGATTGGAACATTCTGATGTTGCCTGATGGCTGTACTTATCATGCGCTGATGTTGCGCCGGACGATGATTGGACGATAGTGAGTCACATAGTGTTATCTCTGACTCATGGTGGGGCTTTCTGCCTCATGTACTGTATGGGCTTATCCCTGTTCATTGATTGGTTGATATGCTTGGGTCGTTTATCCCTGATAGCTGATTGGACGATACGATATGGTACGATACCTGTTATTATTTGGGACTCAGATTAGGAGTCAGCCCTGTAGTGTATATAAGGTGTTCTGTCTTGATAGACGAGACCTTATCTTCGTTGTCTTGAGATCTACCTCAGTCAATAGAAGTGTTGGCTAGTTTGCCTGTTCCTCTCATCTTGTTGATCCTTGTGTGATCTGTCCTCTCATCTCTTGAAGATCCCTGTTGTATTCTTCCAGTATAAGGCGAAGCCATTGTCCTGTGGTTCGTATTTCGCACTCGACCATCGTTATTCAACTGCCGTCGGTGTAACGTCCCGGGTCATAGTAAGTATCTGACCTAAGCCAATAACTCAGGGGACATGGCATAACGGACTATTACGGTACGACGATTGATGACTCACTGTATGGTGACTGATGATATGACGGGATGATGACTGATTGTGTACTATACGATGACTGATGGGTTTGTGATACGATTACTGATCATACGTGGACGATTACACAGCCAAGGAGTGGTCTTAGTAATAGTGGCAGTCTCGCTGACGAAAGCGGACTGCAGCATAGTACTATATAAGGAAGCTATCGACTGTTGTAGTCGATAGCTTGGATTTCTTGTACAACTTCTCGTCTTGGAATCTCAAGTGTTCTCTCTCTCTCTCTCTCTATCTCTTGTCCCTTCGAAGTGGACGTCGTAGGAGTAACTCCGCCTTCGAGCGTTGAGACGCAACTCAGCCTTCGTGCTTGAGTCCGAGGAATCGCTAAGTCACCGCGTTCACCTTACGTCGCCTAAGTCAGGCTCACGTGCTGTCCGCACGTAACAGTCGGTCTGTTATTTGATTCAAGGTCATCAAGGGTTCCAAGTCAGAACAACATTTGGTAGAAACGTTACACCTTTAGCAATACTAGGGGCATGGAAGTGGTGGACAATCGCTCTGAAATGGGAGAAGATCTCCATATCGCTCAAATGGTAGCAGATAATCGCACCACAGAAGAAAGGAAGAATGATTGGCTACGAACTGCGGCCAATGAGACCGAAGAATTTAAGGCCATGGCGATGCAGGAGTTGATGGGAAACAAGGATTTTGGGGACACCTGAACCCGACGGCCTGGGTGAGGGCTCTACGTTGTAATGCTGTATACATAACTCGCTTCCGTTCTATGCGAATTCCAGTATCGATCCGAACCAGCAGCAACAAGGCCGACATAAAAACATTAGTAAATTCCAGGGCAACAGACAATTTCATAAATCCACGATTTGTGAAACGAATGGGGTTGGGCGTGGTTTTATTGCCAAACCCAAAACAATTATTCAATATCGATGACACACTAAACAAAAAGGGATCAGTCACCCATTTTGTCGACTTACAAATATTGACAAAAGGAATTGTCAGGAAAATGAGATTCCTACTAGCGGATATCGGAAAAGAAGATCTCCTTCTTGGATATCCATGGCTCAGTACTTTCGAACCAAAATTCAGTTGGAAGCATGGCACGATTGATGAAAATGTATTACCAATCGTAATCAAATCATGCCATCCCAAGGTCAACGTCAATGTAGTAGCACGTCTACTCTCAGATGTCGCGAAAGACAATATTGTCATGAAATTAGGGGAGCATAGCTCTATCAAAGGAGCCGCCACTGATCTCGCCATAGCCGCAGGACCCAAAGAAAAGATCCAAATACCGGAAGAGTACGACGACTTCAAAAGGGTTTTTAGCGAGGAGGAATCCCATCGATTTCCCCCTGCACGGGAATGGGATCATGCTATCGAACTCAAAGCCAATACTCCAGACCACATCAATTGTTCCATATACGAACTTTCACAATTGGAAGACAAACCATTATGAGATTTTATTACAGAACAACTCAATAAAGGGTACATTCGACCCTCTAAATCGCAGTACGCCTCTCCGTTCTTTTTCGTCAAAAAGAAGGACGGAAAACTACGCCCAGTACAGGATTATCGGCGTATTAACGAATTCACAATCCGCAACAATTATCCACTGCCGTTGATTCAAACCCTCATCAAAGACCTTCGACGTATGGTGGGGATACAACAATATCCGCATCAAAGCGGGCGACGAACATAAAGCGGCGTTTAAGACGCCATATGGACTTTTCGAACCCACTGTGATGTTCTTCGGATTGACGAATTCTCCCGCCACATTCCAAACCATGATGAATCACATATACCGGGACACGATCGCGAAACACGACGCAAAAGGGACCACTATTCGGGTTTATATGGACGACATCGGTATCGCTACCCGAACAAATATTGTTGACCATGTCAACGCAGTTCGGGACGTGCTAACAGTAGCTGCGAAGTACGACCTATTTTTCAAACCGGAGAAATGCACTTTCCACTCGACGTCTCTTGATTACCTGGGGGTAATCCTTGAAAAAGGGGTAACACGTATGGACCCTGTAAAGATCGCGGGCATTAAAAATTGGCCAACGCCAACCAAAGTGAAGGACGTACGATCTTTTTTGGGTTTTTGCAATTTTTACCGTCTATTCATAAGAGGATTTGCGTCAATTGCCAAACCACTAAACAATCTCACGAAGAAGACAACGGAATGGCAATGGGGCTCAACGGAACAACAAGCATTCGAAGTATTGAAAAGACGGGTTACAAGCGAACCTGTATTGGCACACCCGGTATTGAAAGATCAATTCAAATTGGAAGTGGATGCTTCAGGTTTCGCGGTGGGAGCGGTGTTACTCCAAAAGAAAACTGATGGCAAAAGACATCCTATAGGCTATTACTCCGCAACGCTCAACACAGCGGAACGAAATTATGACATCTATGACCTTGAACTATTGGCAATAGTCAAAGCGTTACGACACTGGAGGCCTCTACTAGCAGGATCACCCCATAAAATCAAAGTATTCTCAGATCACATGAACTTGCGGTATTGGAGAGAACCACAAAAGATCAGTCGACGGGTCGCAAGGGAAGTACTTGAACTGTCAGAATACGATCTCGAAATTCACCACATAAAGGGGACTGCAAACGGACGAGCAGATGCATTGTCAAGACGACCCGACTACGATCACGGGGAACAAGACAATGAAAATGTCACGGTGTTACCTGATAAAATATTCATACGAACCAGCAACACGCACCGTACAGGAATGCCTAACCAATCATTCGCAACGATCACGGTAGAGGAAATGGGATCAACCAACCACAGAGACGAGCAAAATGAAGACACTATCAAACCTTGGGTAGATCCACATAAATTGAAAAGGATCAACGGGGTATGGTATAAAGAAGGCAGAAGAGTAATTACCAAGGGAAGTGAGGAGCGAAAGTCAATTATTGCCGCTCATCACGATACCCCAGTACATGGTCATCCAGGGATCAGCAAAACTGGCAAAATAGTAGAACAATACTATTGGTGGCCAACAATACGACAAGATGTATTGGCATATGTTAGAGGTTGTGCGGAATGCCAACAACACAAAATCAATAATCGCCCTATTAGGGCTTCACTACAACCCATATATCCTAAACCGGAAGCTATGCCCTTCGAGACTATCGCTCTCGATTTCATCACTAAACTACCCGTCGCACAGGGCTATGATTCAATCCTTACGGTCACGGACCATGACTGTACCAAGGCATCTGTGTTCATTCCTTGTAATGAGGAGATCGACGCAGAAGAAACAGCAGCACTATACATCAAACATGTGTTCATGCGGTATGGACTACCGAACAAAATCATCAGCGACAGAGATCCCAGATTTGCGTCCAAATTCACAAGGGAATTATGCAAACAACTTGGGATCAAACAGAACATCTCCACTGCATACCACCCTCGTACGGACGGACAATCAGAACGAACTAACCAATGGCTCGAACAGTATCTCCGCTTTTGGGTAAATGAACGACAAGACAATTGGAATCTTTATCTTCCAATAGCAGAGTTCACGCATAACAATTGGCTTAACGAAGCCACAGGACAGTCTCCATTCTTCTTATTGATGGGGCATAATCCTCGTGCTGATTGGAATTCAACGCCCAGTCCTATGCCGCAAGTGGCGTTGCGCCTTGATCAGTTCAAACAGGCACGGGAACATGCTCAAAAACAAATTATCAAAGCCCAGAAGTCATGGGTATCACATAAAGATACGCCCAAATTCCAAATAGGGGATCGTGTGTGGCTAGAAGGACGTCATCTGAGGACTCATCAGCCAAGCGCCAAGCTTGCGCCCAAACGACATGGACCTTTCCAGATCATCCAGGTGATGTCCCCTGTCAATTATCGATTGGAATTACCCACCAAGTGGAGCATTCATGACGTGTTTCACATCGATCTTCTCACCCCCTATTGAGAGACTTCCTTTCACGGACCAAATTTCCCAAGACCTCCCCCTGAATTAATCGATGGCGAAGAGGAATACGAAATTGAGAAGATTCTAGACCAACGGCAATTCGGCAGAACAAGGCGTAAACAATTTCTTATCAAATGGAAGGGGTACCCAGACTCGGAGTCGCAGTGGGTCAACGCCACTGACGTACATGCCCCTGACGCCTTAGCTGAGTTCAAACGGACTCTGAATTCTACTCCCTCACGTATAAAGACAGGTCATTCACTGGATGAAGCACATCAGTTCTTCCTTCGTCGAACAATGTCCACTTCCCCTACTGCAGCCTCTACTACTTCACAAACATCTTACCATCTTCCCACTATTACTCAACCCACCTATGCCGAGGTCGCCGCTGCCTTTCGATGCATCGGACCTGAGGATTTCATCCCCGAAACCCCTGATGTATGCGGACACGACGCTGGAGGATTGGAGGAAGACCAATCGGAGGTGGAGGAGGGAACAACTACTCGTGTCGAGAACCTCGTTGTTCCACAAACGCTTATCAAGATTCCAAGCAGCTCCGACATCAGTAACATGGACAGAGTTTGTGGAAGTTGTAAGCAAACCGCCCTGTCATGTCCAGGCCATCCTGACGCCGACGACTCCCACATCCACTATGATTGCGGACAACTCATCTACAATTGTACATGTAACAACGACCCCGTCAAAATTCCGCCACCGCCGATGCCTCGATATATTAACGTCGACCCCCCTACCAACGTCATCATGGACCCCGCAACATCCTGGGGTATTCACATCCGTGCCACCCTCCGAGCTCACGAGTCTGGGTCAGACAAAGAAAACCAAGATCCCTGCCAAGTATCGGGATCCCAGGATGAAGGGATACCACTTGTGCCGAGGAGGGCGAGGCGAGGAAGAAGAGCTGGTGTGGGAGCGTCAAAAGAGAGCCCTTGCTTCCCTGACTACCAAGGAGGCGGAGTTCCAGCCGACCAACAACGTGCTCGGGACAAGGCTGACGCCCCCGACGGTTTTGAACTAAACATCCCTCCTAGATTCATCAACTTTCGCATGACCGAGAATGGTCATATTACGGTCGCCAAGTACATTCATGTCATGCCTGGCAACAATCCCATCGTGTACGGATGTATGAAGAAGGGAGGGGAGATTCAACAAGGTGAAGTACACGCCGCTCCTGATCTCGATGCCGTGGATAACGACCGCCATTACACGCATGACCAACTGCGGTACTTGCGACAGGAGTTCGGTGATCGCCATGGGGTCGACCTGGCCATGGGGCAGATCCCGGATCGGTCGTTATGGGCGGAGGTCCTTCGATACCGGGCTGTTACCAGCCGGTACTCCGAATTGGCGGAACGCATCACTGCTCTGGAAAATGAGCAGTATGTGGTCGGTAATGAATTCAGGAAGTGTACGCGCCGGTTAGAGGAGGCTAATGGACTGCAGAGGATCATGGATCAGGAAGTTTCCATCAGTCAAGGTGCGACCATTATTCCTTGGGTTTTTGAACGTGGACGTTCTGCCTGAAAAAGGGGTAATGTCACGGTTTGACATCGTTCAGACTACTTATCATCGCTTTTACGAGGTCTCGGAGTTCGGGACGCTTACTATACGGTTATGACTACGATAGTAAGCCTCAATTAGTCATGGACACTGACGCGTCACCGGTACTTGGGTTTGCCGGTGTTTCAGGTATTATTAGAACGTATCATGACTCATTACAAGTACAGCGATATTAGGATTTGGATTCGAAGCTGCGCTTTAAAGCCAGCGAGTAACTGTATATAAACTGTAGTGTCAAGACCAAGGCTCTTCAGCTTGGTCTTCTTGAATCATCACTGTCGTCTTCTTTCATCCTCTCTTCGCTTTCTTCCAATCAGTCGATTGAAGCTTATCCTTCGGGATACCCTAGTGTCTACCAAGCGACCTAGTGGCTGTGCAACTTAGCTAAGTTGCCCGTGTCTGTCAAGATTCATCCATACACTCGAGTATCGCATCACAGATCGGTTCACGTTGAACCAGCGTTAAGTGATAACGCTACACTAGGTGACTTCAATGTCACCGAAAACGTAATTGATAGATTTCCACCCAAACCGGACAATGCAGAAGCCATAGCAGCATTGAGGAATCTCCGCCAAACCCTAGAAATACAAGATCAATGGAGACACAAATACCCGAAAAGTAGAGAATACACATACCGAGCCACAGCAAATGGAAACACAATAAGATCACAACTGGATAGAATATACATCGCGAAGGACAAAACAAAATACACGTTTGACTGGGAGATGACCCCAAGCACGGTAAAAACAGATCACTGGCTTGTGTCAGTGAGGTATGCACCAAAGAATGCCCCGTACATTGGAAAAGGACGATGGACTATGCCAATTAAGGCACTAAACAACAGGAAAATAATAGACAAAGTACGAGAAAAGGGAATGATACTACAAGAAGAAATTAGAGAACTCATAAGACATCCGAATGACCGCTCACCCAAAAGGAACCCACAAAGCCTATGGAACAAATTCAAATACTTCATAATCAAATGGGCAGAATTTATCACAAAAAACACACACCACAAAAGAGCGACAAAACTGAAAAACCTCAAGAAAGACAGACAAGACCTGTTGAAGCACAAAGACTTCGAAACAAACCAGGAACTACAATGGAATGAAGCCATCCTAACCAATGAAATCGAGTACCTGGAGAGGAAGAACAGCAAAGATAACCGTGACATAACCAAAGCAAAGATCCTCCTGCACGGAGAGAAACTAGGTGGGATGTGGTCAGCCATGAGCAAAAGAAAGAAACCAAGAGACGTCTTACTGAAACTAAAGATCCCAAACTCAAACCCAACAAAACACGAAACCAGGTCAGACAAAATGGCTGAGCTAGCAAGATGCTACCACAACGAAATACAAGACAAGGACATAAACCCAGCAGAGCATCAAACGAGAGAGCGAGCAATGGAAAACGCGTTAAGTTCCATCCCAAACGAACAAAAATTCCCAAACCCACAAGAATCCATCCTAAACCAAAGTCTAGACGCAACGTACGTAGGGTTAGCCCTGATGAAAGCGAAAAATGGGACAGCGACAGGCCTGGACGGATGCCCATACGAACTCTGGAAAACCATGAACAAAGAATACGAAGAGGCGAAGAAACTAGGAAGAAATGGTTTCGACATAGTAGGCACACTGACAGCGGTTTTCCAAGACATACAAGAACAGGGGGTGGAACCCAACACAGGACTCACAGACGGATGGATGTGCCCCTTATATAAAAAGAAAGACAAAACGGCCATAGAAAACTACAGACCGATCACGCTTCTAAACACAGATTACAAATTGCTAACGAAGGGACTCTCCCTACAACTAATAGACTCCATAAAAAACATAGTACACATAGACCAAGCCGGATTTATACCCGGGAGATCCATCTTCAACCACATAAGACTCACCAAAATAATGATACAATACGCGGAAGTAATGGAACAAGACGGAGCGATCATAGCCCTCAACCAGGAAAAAGCATATGACAGGATAACACACGAATACTTATGGAGAACACTAGAAGCCTTCGAAATACCCCAATACTTCATAAACACCATAAAAGCCCTATACAACACCGCGGAAACTGTCGTAATGATCAACGGCGAACGGAGCAACCCATTCAAAGTAAGACGCGGAGTAAGACAAGGAGACCCAATCTCCTGCTTCCTATTCAACATCGGTATCGAACCCCTAGCGTGTATGATAAGGAATGAGGAAAAACTGGAGGGATACATGATACCCGGTACTGAAAACAAACTAATAATAAACCTATTCACGGATGACACGGTACTATACACAAGTGCAAGAGACAATTTCGACGACATAATCCACATCCTAGATGAGTGGTGCACAGCATCAGGCGCGAAATTCAACAAGGAAAAAACGGAGATAATCCCAATAGGAACCAAAACGCACAGAGAAAGAGTGATAAGAACAAGGCGAATAAACCCCAACGACAATCCCATCAAGAGTGACGTCCACATAGCAGCTGAAGGAGAAGCAATAAGGTCCCTGGGGGCATGGGTAGGAAACGAAACTCACGACACAGCACCCTGGGAGACAATAATAGATAACGTCAACAAAGGACTGCAAAGATGGAACAACACGCACCCATCGATCTATGGGAAAAGACTAATAGCCCAAGCAGTAATAGGAGGACGAACACAATTCCTGACAAAGGCACAAGGAATGCCGGAAGATGTCAGAAAAGCCCTAACGAAAATAACAAAGAACTTCATATGGGGTGACACTGGAACCCCGAGGCTCGCCCTAGAATCACTGCACGCAAAGAAACAGGAAGGCAGGATAGAGCTACTAAATCTAGAAAACAGAAATGAAGCCATAGAAATCATCTGGCTGAAGGAATACCTTAGCAAAGACGCGGTCAGACCAACCTGGGCATACATGATGGACGTCCTCATTAATGAGATAGCCCCAAAGAACCTGCCGGAAAAAGCAAGGAAAAACATGTTCATGCAAAAATGGTCAACGCCTACAAGAGGCAAACGAGCAGAAAAACTAGGGGAAGACACCATAAGAATGCTCAAAGCAGCAATAAAATATAATGTAGACTTTGCACCAGTCTGCATATCAAAGAACCTAAAAGGAGCTCTTCCTGCATGGTTGCACATTGGTCACCCAAAGACAATCCCACAAAACGCGCAATCAAAATGTCTAATACACACGCATAAAACCCTAAAAACGAAAGATCTCATGAAAACAGCCGAAAGACTTAAGGGCGCCTTCAGAAGAGGAATACACACACCGATTTTCTCCTGCCACTGCGACGATTGCACTGAAGACCGCGAGAAAGGATGCGAAAACCCGCAGATGTGTGCAATAGAAGCACAACGACGCATAGAAAAACTAGTACCCAAACTGAACCCGAGAGCCCCAACGCACCAAGACAACCTATCACTCACCAGGAGGAGGTTAAAGATCAACGAAGTAGCAAGAGAAGAAAACAAAGAAATCACCTTTGACCCCTCAGTGACGGAGAAAGCAAGCCTCGCCGACTGCTTCCGAGCATTTGTAGACCCAGAAAAAATCTCAAATGAGCCAGCAGAGAGACAAAGACCAGTGAGAGGAGTGGTAATTCCCGAAGAACAGATGACAATATACACAGACGGATCATGCATGTACAACGGAAAAGCGAACGCGAAAGCGGGAGCAGGAATATGGTTCACCGAGGAAGACAAGCGAAATAAAGCACTAAAAATACCAGGAGCAGCCCAAACAAATCAGGTAGGAGAACTAGCGGCAGTGATCGCCGCCCTCAAAAACTTCCCAACATACGCACCACTAACCATCATGTCGGACTCCACGTACGTGATAGACGGACTAACGAAACACCTACAAAACTGGGAAGATAGAGGATGGATAGAAATCAGCAACAAAGAATGGTTTAAAAAAGCGGCATACCTACTACGAATACGATCGGCACCCACAACCTTCCAATGGGTAAAAGGGCACAGCGGAGATAAGGGAAATGAAGAATGCGACAAACTGGCAAAAAAGGGGGCAGAGAAAGAAAATGAGGATGACTTCGACCTAACGGTACCAGAACATTTCGACGTTCAGGGAGCGAAGCTCTCAATGATGACACAAGCTATAGCCTACCGAGGGATAAGAGAGATGAACAAGAAGCGCGACCAAAACACAACTCAGTTGAACCTGGAAAAGATAAGGGGAGACTTACAATACATCACAGGAGATACAGAAACCGACTTGGCCATCTGGGGGTACATACGGTTACCCCCAATCCGCCTGAAAATCCAACAGTTCTTTTACAAAGCAATACACGGCACACACAAAATTGGGAGATACTGGCTGAATATAATGGATTTCGAGCACAGAGCAACATGCAAACACTGTGAAGATGATGAATCCATGAACCACATACTAATGGAATGTATGCACCCGACAACCCAACGCATATGGGCCCTAGCCAAGAAAACCTGGCCACACGAAGTAAATACCTGGCCTGAAATCAGGCTTGGAACGATACTAGGCTGCGGAGCACTCACCATATGGACGGAAATCCAACATGGTAGCCACGGCACGACAGAAACAGCCAAGCCCCCACCCCCTAACACAGGGGCTACAAGGCTCATAAAGATCCTAATCTCGGAAGCGGCACACCTGGTTTGGGCCCTGAGATCACATAATGATCAGCCATCAATACCATCATTGATGGGTCAGCCGACGAGCAAATTCTTTCATCACTCATGGGCCAACCGATGTCGGCCGAAATTGGAGAATCTTACCATGTTCATGGGCCAGCCGACATCGGCTCGGAGTTTTTGCTCATTTGGGATATAACTCCGAAGCACTCTTTCTGGGATTGCTCCAGAGAAATGTTTCTGGAGTTTGCTCTGGAGTTACTGGAGTTTGCTCCAGAGTTGCTGGAGTTTACTCTTGAGTTACTGGAGTTTACCCTGGAGTTCCTGAAGTGTACATTGGAGTTACTGGAGTTTCCTCCAGAGTTGCTGAAGTTCACTCTGGAGTTTCTGGAGTTCACTCCAGAGTTGCTGGATTTTGCTCCGGAGTTGCTGGAGTTTACCCTGGAGTTACTGAAGTTTACTCTGGAGTTACTGAAGTTTACTCTAGAGTTACTGGAGTTCACTCCGGAGTTTCTGGAGTTCACTCTGGAGTTCCTGGAGTTCACTCTGGAGTTCCTGGAGTTCACTCTGGAGTTCCTGGAGTTTACCCTGGAGTTACTGGAGGTTACTGGAGTTTACTCTGGAGTTGCTGGAGGTCACTCTAGTTTGCTCTGGAGTTGCTGGAGTTCACTCTGAAGTTGCTGGAGTTCACTCCAGAGTTGCTGGAGTTTACCCTGGAGTTGCTGGAGTTTACCTTGGAGTTACTAGAGTTCACTCCGGAGTTGCTGGAGTTTGCTCCGGAGTTGCTGGAGTTTACCCTGGAGTTGCTGAAGTTCACTCTGGAGTTACTGGTGTTTGCTCTGGAGTTGCTGGAGTTCACTCTAGAGTTGCTGGAGTTTACACTGAAGTTACTGGAGTTTACCCTGGAGTTGCTGGAGTTTACTCCAGAGTTACTGGAGTTTGCTCTGGAGTTGCTGGAGTTTAAACTGGAGTTACTGGAGTTTACTCCAGAGTTGCTGGAGTTTAAACTGGAGTTACTGGAGTTTACTCCAGAGTTGCTGGAGTTTACCCTGGAGTTGCTGAAGTTCACTCTGGAGTTACTGGTGTTTGCTCTGGAGTTGCTGGAGTTCACTCTAGAGTTGCTGGAGTTTACTCTGGAGTTGCTGGAGTTTACTCTGGAGTTGCTGGCATTTACTCCGGAGTTGCTGGAATTTACTCTGGAGTTGCTGGAGTTTACCCTGGAGTTACTGAAGTTTACTCCAGAATTACTGGAGTTTGCTCCGGAGTTGCTGGAGTTCACTCCGGAGTTGCTGGAGTTTAAACTGGAGTTACTGGAGTTTACTCTGGAGTTACTGGAGTTTACTTCAGAGTTACTGGAGTTTACTCTGGAGTTGCTGGAGTTTACCCTGGAGTTACTGAAGTTTACTCCAGAATTACTGGAGTTTGCTCTGGAGTTGCTGGAGTTCACTCCAGAGTTGCTGGAGTTTACTCCAGAGTTACTGGAGTTTGCTCTGGAGTTACTGGAGTTTAAACTGGAGTTACTGGAGTTTACTCCAGAGTTACTGGAGTTCACTCCGGAGTTGCTGGAGTTTACCCTGGAGTTGCTGAAGTTCACTCTGGAGTTACTGGAGTTTGCTCTGGAGTTGCTGGAGTTCACTCTAGAGTTGCTGGAGTTTACTCTGGAGTTGCTGGAGTGCACGCCAGAGTTGCTGGACTTTACTCTGGAGTTGCTGGACTTTACTCCGGAGTTGCTGGACTTTACTCCAGAGTTACTGGAATTTACCCTGAAGTTGCTGGAATTTACTCCAGAGTTACTGGAGTTTGCTCTGGAGTTGCTGGAGTTTACACTGGAGTTACTGGAGTTTACTCCAGAGTTACTGGAGTTTGCTCCGGAGTTGCTGGAGTTTACCCTGGAGTTGCTGAAGTTCATGCCAGAGTTACTGGAGTTTGCTCTGGAGTTGCTGGAGTTCACTCTAGAGTTGCTGGAGTTTACTCTGAAGTTACTGGAGTTTACCCTGGAGTTGCTGGAGTTTACTCCAGAGTTACTGGAGTTTGCTCTGGAGTTGCTGGAGTTTAAACTGGAGTTACTGGAGTTTACTCTTGAGTTACTGGAGTTTACCCTGGAGTTCCTGAAGTGTACATTGGAGTTACTGGAGTTTCCTCCAGAGTTGCTGAAGTTCACTCTGGAGTTGCTGAAGTTCACTCTGGAGTTTCTGGAGTTCACTCCAGAGTTGCTGGATTTTGCTCCGGAGTTGCTGGAGTTTACCCTGGAGTTACTGGAGTTTAAACTGGAGTTACTGGAGTTTACTCCAGAGTTACTGGAGTTCACTCCGGAGTTGCTGGAGTTTACCCTGGAGTTGCTGAAGTTCACTCTGGAGTTACTGGAGTTTGCTCCGGAGTTGCTGGAGTTCACTCTAGAGTTGCTGGAGTTTACTCTGGAGTTGCTGGAGTGCACGCCAGAGTTGCTGGACTTTACTCTGGAGTTGCTGGACTTTACTCTGGAGTTGCTGGACTTTACTCCGGAGTTGCTGGACTTTACTCCGGAGTTACTGGAGTTTACCCTGAAGTTGCTGGAATTTACTCCAGAGTTACTGGAGTTTGCTCTGGAGTTGCTGGAGTTTACACTGGAGCTACTGGAGTTTACTCCAGAGTTACTGGAGTTTGCTCCGGAGTTGCTGGAGTTTACCCTGGAGTTGCTGAAGTTCACGCCAGAGTTACTGGAGTTTACTCCAGAGTTACTGGAGTTTACTCTGGAGTTGCTGGAGTTTACCCTGGAGTTACTGAAGTTTACTCCAGAGTTACTGGAGTTTGCTCTGGAGTTGCTGGAGTTTACCCTGTAGTTCCTGGAGTTTATCTTGGAGTTACTGGAGTTCACTCTGGAGTACCTGGAGTTTATTCTGAAGTTACTGGAGTTTACCCTGGAGTTACTGAAGTTTACTACAGAGTTACTGGAGTTTGCTCTGGAGTTGCTGGAGTTTAAACTGGAGTTACTGGAGTTTACCCTGGAGTTACTGAAGTTTACTCCAGAGTTACTGGAGTTTGCTCCGGAGTTGCTGGAGTTTACCCTGTAGTTCCTGGAGTTTAACCTGGAGTTACTGGAGTTTACTCTGGAGTTGCTGGAGTTTACCCTGGAGTTACAGAAGTTTACTCCAGAGTTACTGGAGTTTGCTCTGGAGTTGCTGGAGTTTACCCTGGAGTTGCTGGAGTTTACCCTGGAGTTGCTGGAGTTTACCCTGGAGTTGCTGGAGTTCACTCTAGAGTTGCTGGAGTTCACTCTGGAGTTGCTGGAGTTCACTCTGGAGTTCCTTGAGTTCACTCTGGAGTTGCTGAAGTTCACTCCGGAGTTGCTGGAGTTTACTCCAGAGTTGCCGGAGTTTACCCTGGAGTTCCTGGAGTTTACCTTGGAGTTACTGGAGTTACTGGAGTTCACTTCAGACTCCAGAGTTCCTGGAGTTCACTTCAGACTCCAGAGTTCCTGGAGTTCACTTCAGACTCCAGAGTTCCTGGAGTTCACTTCAGACTCCAGAGTTCCTGGAGTTCCTGAAGTTCACTCCAGACTCCAGAGTTCCTGGAGTTTACTATGGAGTTACTGGAGTTTACCCTGGAGTTGCTGGAGTTTACCTTGGAGTTACTGGAGTTCACTCTGGAGTTGCTGGAGTTTACTCTGGAGTCACTGAAGACAAGGTCTACACTCCAGTGCTCTCTTTCTGGAGCAGTCTGCCCAGAATAAATGTTCCAAAACAATGGTTTGGAAGAATTATTACAGAAGAATTACTCCAGGGAAACAACTCTGAAGTAATTCCTCTGATAAATCAACTGCAGAGTATTTCCTTTGGGGAAACAACTCCAGGGCAATCAAACAACTCTGGAGCAATCATTTCAGAAAAGCAACTCTTGAGTAATGTCTCTGGTGAAACAAATCTGAAGTAATTTCTCCAGAGAAACAATTCTGGAGAAATCACTCTGGATAAACAACTCAAGGGAAATCACTCCACAGTGGCCACTATGGAGAAAACAATCCAGAGAAATAATTCCAGATCAACTGTTCCAGAGAAAGAACTCCAGAGTAATGTCTCTGGAGGCACAACCACAAGGTAATTCCTGTAGTGAAGCAACTCAAGAGAAATCACTCTATAGAAACACTTCCAGCAAAATTAACAACTCTAGAAGAATTACTCCTAAGAAAATACACTAGTAAAATCTCTTGAGCAAATCCTTGCAGAGAAATCGGTCTGGTGATAAGGTTTGAGCAGCGTGTTCAAAAGTTGACCTCATCAACTGGGGTGATGTGTAGCAGTGTGCAGATGTTGCCTGGCAGTGCAGAATGGTGCACATGTCAGAGATGTGCATGTGTGTGTACAGAAGTTTCAGAGATGTGCACATGTGCCCAGGTGTGTGCCCAGGTGTGTGCAGAGAAGTTCTTAGGTGTGCAAAGCTGTGCACAAATGTGTGCAGAGGTTTTAAAGTGGTGTGCAAGTGTTCAAGAGGTGTGTGAGAATGGGTAGGTGTGTGCACAAGTGTGCACAAGGAGTGCTAAAGTGCACACAGGGAGTGCTAGTCTGAAAGAGCCCCTATAACATGCACAAGGAGTCCTGAGATCATGAACAGTGTGCATGGAGGTGAGTGTAGGTATTGAAGCAGTGGAGAAGGTGAGAAAGCACAATGGGTTTGAGTGAATGAGCACACTATGAGATGAAAAGAACAGAAGACAACAATATTTATCTGCTTTTACAGGAGGGTTTCTATACAAAATAGATACATTGTTAATATGTTATCATACAACATAAAACAAAATAGGTCAAGACTTAACTGCAAAATAAAAAAGATAGGTGTACATTGCAATGTGGAGTCAGATATGTCTGCACTTGTACTTGAAACACAACAGGAAAATAAGAGATGAAATAGAATGATAGGGGCTATAGTAGGAATATAGAAGATGTGTAATAATACCTTGCAGTGCAGTGTTATGCTTTTGCATGTTTGTGTCAGCCAGGTGAGGTGTGCCAAAATGCATCATCCAGGGGGATTGTTGAAACATTCCTTCTGAGCAATGTCCGGTAACATTTCTCCAGAGCAAACTACAGTAACTCTAGAGCAAACTCCAGTAAATCTGAAGTAAACTACAATAACTCTGGAGTAAAACTCAAGTAACTCCAGAGTAAACTCCAGCAACTCCAGAGAAAACTTCAGTAACTCCAAGGTAAACTCCAGTAACTCCAGAGTAAACTCCAGCAACTCTGGAACAAACTCCAGTAACTCCAATGTAAACTCCAGGAACTTCAGGGTAAACTCTAGCAACTCCAGAGTACACTCCAGCAACTCCAGAGTAAACTCCAGTAACTGCAGGGTAAACTCCAGTAACTCTGGAGTAAACTCAGTCACTATGGAGAGAACTCCAGCAACTCTGAAGTGAACTCCAGCAACTCCAGAGTAAACTCCGGTAACTCCGGAGTGAACTCCAGGAACTCCAGGGTAAACTCCAGGAACTCCAATGTAAACTTCAGTAACTCCAGGGTAAACTCCAGCAACTCCAGAGTAAACTTCAGCAACTCTGGAGTAAACTCCAGTAACTCCAGGGTAAACTCCAGCAACTCCGGAGTAAACTCCAGTAGCTCCAGAGTGAACTCCAGGAACTCCAGAAACTCCAGAGTGAACTCAAGGAACTCCAGAGTGAACTCCAGGAACTTCACAGTGAACTCCAGCAACTTGAGAGTAAACTCCAGTAACTCCGGAGTGAACTCCAGGAACTCCGGAGTAAACTCCAGTAACTCCAAGGTAAACTTCAGCAACTCCAGGGTAAACTCCAGCAACTCCGGAGCAAACTCCAGTAACTCAGGAGTAAACTCCAGCAACTCCAGGGTAAACTCCAGTAACTTCAGAGTAAACTCCAGGAACTCCAGAGTGAACTCCAGCAACTTCAGAGTGAACTCCAGCAACTCCAGGGTAAACTCCAGCAACTCTGGAGCAAACTCCAGTAACTCTGGAGCAAACTCCAGTAACTCTGGAGTAAACTCCAGCAACTCCAGAGTGAACTCCAGGAACTCCAGAGTAAACTCAAGTAACTCCAAGATAAACTCCAGTAACTCCAGGGTAAGCTTCAACAACTCCGGAGCAAACTCCAGTAACTCTGGAGTAAACTCCAGTAACTCCAGTGTAAACTCCAGCAACTCCAGAGCAAACTCCAGTAACTCTGGAGTAAATTCCAGCAACTCCAGGGTAAACTCCAGTAACTCAAGAGTAAACTCCAGGAACTCCAGAGTGAACTCCAGGAACTTCACAGTGAACTCCAGGAACTTGAGAGTAAACTCCAGTAACTCCAGAGTGAACTCCAGGAACTCCGGAGTAAACTCCAGTAACTCCAAGGTAAACTTCAGCAACTCCAGGGTAAACTCCAGCAACTCCGGAGCAAACTCCAGAGTAAGCTCCAGCAACTCTGGAGCAAACTCCAGTAACTCAGGAGTAAACTCCAGCAACTCCAGGGTAAACTCCAGGAACTCCAGGGTAAACTCCAGGAACTCCAGAGTAAACTCCGGTAACTCCAAGGTAAACTCCAGTAACTCCAGAGTAAACTCCAGCAACTCCAGAGTGAACTGCAGGAACTCCAGAGCAAACTCCAGTAACTGCAGGGTAAACTCCAGTAACTCCAAAGTAAACTGCAGTAAACTCCAGGAACTCCAGAGTGAACTCCAGGAACTTCACAGTGAACTCCAGGAACTTGAGAGTAAACTCCAGTAACTCCAGAGTGAACTCCAGGAACTCCGGAGTAAACTCCAGTAACTCCAAGGTAAACTCCAGCAACTCCAGGGTAAACTCCAGCAACTCCAGAGCAAACTCCAGAGTAAGCTCCAGCAACTCTGGAGCAAACTCCAGTAACTCAGGAGTAAACTCCAGCAACTCCAGGGTAAACTCCAGGAACTCCAGGGTAAACTCCAGGAACTCCAGAGTAAACTCCGGTAACTCCAAGGTAAACTCCAGTAACTCCAGAGTAAACTCCAGTAACTCCAGAGTAAGCTCCAGCAACTCCAGAGCAAACTCCAGTAACTGCAGGGTAAACTCCAGTAACTCCAAAGTAAACTGCAGTAACTCCAGAGTAAACTCCAGCAACTCCGGAGAGAACTCCAGCAACTCTGGAGTGAACTTCAGGAACTCCAGAGTGAACTCCAGGAACTTCAGAGTGAACTCCAGCAACTCCAGAGTGAACTCCAGCAACTCCAAGGTAAACTCCAGCAACTCCAGAGAGAACTCCAGCAACTCTGGTGTGAACTTCAGGAACTCCAGAGTGAACTCCAGAAACTTCAGAGTGAACTCCAGCAACTCCAGAGTGAACTCCAGCAACTCCAAGGTAAACTCCAGCAACTCCAGAGCAAACTTGAGTAACTGCAGGATAAACTCCAGTAACTCCAAAGTAAACCCCAGTAACTCCAGAGTAAACTCCAGCAACTCTTGAGTGAACTTGAGCAACTCCAGAGCAAATTTCAGTAACTTCAGAGTAAACTCCGGCAACTCTGGGGTAATCTCCGGTAATTTGAGAGTAATCTCCAGCAACTCTGGAGCAAACTCCAGTAACTCCGGAGCAAACTTCAGAAACATTTATCTGGACCAATCTCCAGAAAGAGTGCTTTGGAGTTATTTCCCAAATGAGCAAAAACTCCGAGCCGACGTCGGCTGGCCCATGAACATGGTAAGAATCTCCGATTTTGGCCGACGTCGGTTGGCCCATGAGTGATGAAAGAATTTGCTCGTCGGCTGACCCATCAATGATGGTATTGATGGCTGAACATTGGCTGCTGAGATGCGAAAGAACGATCCGTGGCACAGAGCAAACGGAACAAACAACGGAAGCCGTTTGGCGAAAGACAATCAACAGGAGATTATCTGAAGACAAGATAGCAGCGACAAAAATACTGTGAAAAGACGATTACATAAAACTAGTTAAGAACACCTGGGAAAAAGCACTAACCAAGCATCACGGTAGTATTCCAGAAGACTGGTTACATCAAGGAAAGGGTTTTTAGTGGGTAGAAACTTCAAGGTACCCCTGTTGCAAGTCTGAGTCCCACACTGCCCCCAAGAGGGCGTGCATAAAGCATTTTATCCCCTTATCACTTGAGTCCCCCCGGGGACCCACATCAGCGCATTAAGTGGGGCTGTTAGGTAGCCAAGTTAACTACAGTTAAACTCACAATAGGTGGCCCTTCGCCGAACGGCCCAAAAAAGGGGGACCCCCTAGTAGGAGTTCTAGCTGTAGCTATCCTAGTTACTATCCCCTGCCACTTAATATATCGCTTGTCCAAAAAAAAAAAAAAAAAAAAAAAAAAAGACTCGTTTGGAGTGCGCAAAGTACGCAACTAGCATCGGTGGTGCCTCGGAGAATTGCAGATCCTGGACCGAAGCACTGGCGCGGCGTCTCTGCACTCGCGCATTCACAAATTCACCCTTCTCTCTGTCCGTCTCCCGTCCTATTCGATGCATACAACCCAGTCAATATCCTCCTCCAATCCCATCACGCCTACCATCACCCCTTTGTCCGCTTACCTTTCCGGCCCCCTCAATGCCTTCACCCATCACGGCATACCGAAGCCTTTCATCCATCTCTTCAGCCAACCTCTAGATGTTCGCCCTCAACGCACGAATCACCGGTGACGAGGCCCGCTTCGTTCAAAGCTATGCCCACGCACCAAGACAACAATTGAACAGCGCAATCCATCGTCGTTGACGTCAAGTCGTGACACCGAAATACTACCTTGGGCATTTTCGCGCTACGCGATATCAAGGCGAACGAGGAGGTAGTGCTCGGATGGGAACGGGACTACGGTAACGCCATCCACCACCCACCTGCGCTGATCGAGGCACCGCATAAGTTCCCGTCGCCTCCACCAGTCACTTTTGTTTTCGGCAGTTTGATCACTTTGGCTTTCCAGGGCGCATCACCTCGGCCATATTCGCAACCGGATGGCCTCTATGCTCCACCCATTGAGCCCGACGCCGTTCACCGCGTGCGCATGGGGTTCGAAAACCGAAGACTGTGCCCTTAATGTTATGGCTGAATTCGCCGATGGCTGCCTCCCCGTACCCGCTTCCTCGCTTCCCCAACGGCTTAATGACCTAGACATACGATCATCACATTATCGGATCTACCTCTGTCCCCTTGTCGGCGCACATCGCAGCTTTCATACTCGTGAAAATTCGCCTCTCAACGGTGGTGTGAACGGCGTCGCCAGTTAGCCCACGGGGCCCAGCAACCGACGTGCCTCCGTTGATGTCACCGTGCATCCGCAGAAGGAGAACGGCGTCCAACCTGATCACCTTGCCTCTTCCTCTGCATCCCCGCCCCTGCCTCTCCTGTAACCAGTATCCAAGTGGGTGGATCATTCGCAGGAAGTCAGCGAACCCCTCAGGCCAGATCTCAGTCCATCTCATCCCAGACGTCCCTTCACAGATACCGCTGGCCACTCGACCTACTGTTAGTCATCGCCTTCGGATTGTAATCCCCAGCGGCAATCAGAAGACGAAGAGAAGATGCTGCCCAAGGTGCAAAAATGGTGGATCCATCGCAGCAATGTAACGCCCACAAACGCCTTGAGCCCGAAATGTCACGTGTTCACGACATTCGGATTCGGAACCCTCGGACTTCCGCCTCATGTTTTCTTATCGTCTACCTTCATCTCGCTCACCCAAGTCATTCGTTTATCCATTTCCCCTTCTATCTCTTCCACTGCCGACCGATGACCTTCATTAATCCCAAGACGGCCATCAAGAGCCTCATGGCACCCCTCGTTGCCCTTATCCAAACCAACACCCTTTATTTTCGCTCTCCTTCAACGCCGTTCGCCCTCGGCCGAGGACCCTCGTGCTCATGAAGCCCCTCAATAAAGCCTTTTCCATTGCGCTCTCTGTCCCATGCTCAGGCATGCTATATCTTTGACTTATACAATTTCCTTTTCTAACCTTTTATCTCGCCATCAGTACGCGTTGCCACGAACATCAGTATTATCATTCGGCCACGTTCACTTGTTCCCCGAATACATATGCCTCATGCTATCGGCCTCATGTTTTCACCAGTCTACTCTCCCTCCCTTCGTCCCCTTTCGATTCCCTTTTGCCCACTTTCTCTCTTTCCCTCACATTGCTCATTTCCAATGTCGTTTATTCTTAGGTACGGCTCAGATGTATTTAAGGGCTAACGACTCGGGTCAAGAAATTTGTCAATCTTTCTCCCTTCTCACCGGCGCGAAGTTCTAAGTCTTAGAGAAGCCAAACAGCGGCGACGAGCTAGGCCTACGATACAGGCAGCTCTAGTCAGTTTGCCTTCGGACACTTTCCTCCTCTTCCTCAAGATCGACACTTGCCTCTCCAGCCCATTGACCACTAACATTTTATTTCTTTAGGACACCCTTGCGTCAGCTTGGTCCTCCTCAAGCGACGCCCCTTTCATCTGAACTATAGCTAATATCTCATCGACCTTTCCTCGCCTTCACGCCACTCTCCTTCGAACCCTTGGACTAACGGTTTCCTCCACCTCTCTCTGTGTCTCCACTGCTCTCGGCCTTACAAAACTCACGCACGCGCTTTCGAGCTCATACACCTGGCTGCCCCAGTGAGGCAGGGAGTTTAAAGTGGACTGATCCCCCTGTTCTTACATCGCAACACCTGAAACTCCTGCTCAACGGTCGCCTCTGGTGACCAACTGTATGCCCAACTTGTCCAACTTACCAGCACGCGATTCGTCCGGAAGATTCCTCAAGAAAGCGAAACCATCTCATCAGCCCAATCGTGAGCCAACTCCACTGCCCGATCCTATCCCCATTCCCGAAACTTCTCCGCAAAAGTCTGAAAGGACACCCAGTCGCTCTACACCTCACGAAACCCCATCTCCAAGCCTTTCAGCCACTTCTCACTCATCCCTCGTATTTCCCAAACCAGTCCGACACCTGATCCCAGGATCCTTCTCCCCTTTCCTAGACCATTCCTCCGACACATCCTTATCCGCTCTCAGACCCGAATCCCCTCCAAACGAATCTTCTCCCAGCACTTCCGTTCCAATCTCAGCCTTTGTAACCCGCCACACAAAATTATTCAAACCTTCTACGGTTCCCATTCCCGACTCTCGTTCTCCTTCACCGCCTGGCCTGGAAAGTCCTGAATCACAAACACCTCTGGTCCCCCTCAGCATCCCTTCCAGTCCGGATTCGGACTCTTCTCAAAACTCTTCTCAGATCGTCTCAACCGGTCCTCAAAACTTTCTAGGCAGATTCAGTGCCTCTCAATTCCTCGCGTCTAGGCCAAATCCCTCCCTTGCTTCTCCAGTCTTCCCTCCACCTTCAGCTCCTTCCACTTCGTCTCAGCCACTCACGTCTCAACAAAACTTGCCTGCCCCCGCTGCGCCTCCTCAGTCTAGCCTTCTTGCCGCGCCTACCCTTCCTTCACTCGCATCACTCGCATCGGTCCCTCTTACCCCAAACATACCAATAAATCTCGCACCCCAACCACCAATCGCCCCTGCGCTTCCTCCTATCGTTCCCGCACCTCCAATCGTTCCATTACCACCGCCAGCACCTCTCGCGCCTCCCCTCCTTCCCGTCTTACCAGTTCCTCCCGTCTTACCACCTATAATGGCTGCGAATCTCGCGACCGGCCCTTCGGCAATGCCCTACCCGAAAGACCACAAAGCCCTGCATTTCTCTGGCGAAGTGGGAGACCGACTCGACGATTTCCTGCGAGAATACGAAGAGCTGGCTAACCTTCACGCTCTGACCACCCAGCAGAAACTCGAGACTGTTTTGCGTTACGTCCCAACCAAACTGCAAGACTTATGGCAGTTTCTTGATGGCTATGCCAACCATGATTGGACCGTCTTTAGGAGCACGTCTATCGAACGACCTCGACGGAAGCAAAATACTCCAAGGCGAGGCTATTCCAATTTGTAGTCCACCGCAGCCAGTATTGGATGCGCAGCGAAGAAGACATGCACCGATATTATAGAGAATTCCTGGTCTACTGCCAACCGCTAATAACTACCAATGCCATCACCACAGAAGACAAGGACTCCGCTTTCCGGAACGGGTTCCACATCGAAGACAGAAAGGAACTGTCCGCTCGGCTCTTTGCAAAGCTACCAAACCAACGCTCCAACAAGCCCTTCAATATGGAAGAGGTCTACGAAACTGCCACGTTCGTCTTTGGAGCGGCCCCTTACATCCCCCTAGAGCTGCGCGAGCTCGTGAACAACCCCGCATCGAACAAACCCAGCGCGGAACCATACTACGGACCTCGGTACGATCAACCCGACTACAGCCCTAGGGTATCCGATCAGCTGTCCTACTATCCTAGAGATTCATACTACGATAGAGACAGGGGCCGACCTCCTCATTACTCCTACCAACAGTACCTTCCTGAGACTCCTCACGCTCCTGATCGCTCCTATCACCCACGACCTCCTTCGCCTCCTCCTGCTCGTACCTCCTCACCTCCTCACCCATCCGTCGAAACGAGGACAGTTCGTTTTAAGGAAACTGCTCGAGAGGAAGAAGACAGAGAATTGGACAAGCTGATAAACAAGCTCCATGGGCTTTCTGTTCGTGAGCGATCGTACGCCCTTCTCTATGCTCGCTGTGTCCACCGCTTCCCCGAGGTAGCCAAGGGTCTGCGCAAACTGGAAAACCATCCATCCTTCACTGAACCGAATGCGGCTCCTGCTTACCAGAACCCCACGGCTACTTATCAGAACGCCACCCCTGCCTATCAGAACCCCACGCCTACTTATCAGAACTTCACCCCCACGTATCAAAACCCCCCTTCGATCTACCCAAACACTACCCCCGTACCTCCTCTTCAAAACTCGGCTTCTCGTGCACCCTGGGCTGACCGCATCGCACCTGCTCCCCCTCTGACCACTTCGGAACCCATCTTCCTTGCCAGCTGCTGCGTCTTTTGCTCCCAAACTGACCACCGCATAAAGGAATGTCCCACTGCGCGGGAATACATTATGACCGGCAAGGCTGTCGTGATCAACAACCGTATCCACTTACCAAATGGCCAGGCGATTCCCCCTAACACCGCGGGCAGGAATTTGCAAGCTAAACTCGATGCCTGGATTGCAGGGACCGTTGCTGCGGCACCTACCCATCCCTCCAAACCCGTGTACACTCGCGACCCCCCTCCCCACGCTACCCATTGTTTCGAGATCGTAGAAGACGACTTCTGTCCCCCACCGGTAGCGCAAGCGCACATCATGGAGGTCCAGGATGGAGAGGAGGAGTGGGACGATGGTGACAGCGACGATGAGGACGTCGATCTATTCGAGGTCTACGCGACATTGAGAAGGAAGCGAGACACGAAAGCCTCTCAACTTCCTGAGCTGGCCCAAGCTGAAGTTTCCAGCAAGCTCGAGGAACCCACGGGAGTTTCCCCCAACACTGCACCTACCAGCAAAACACATCTCCCTGATTCTACGCTCTCAGATGAAGGCAAATCTGCGCCAGAGTCAACCATCCCAACTACGTTTCCCCCGCCCGTCATTGCCAGCAAACACACTCTTAGTACCTCGCCTCCACGCGTCGCCCTGCAGTATCGCTACCAATCTCTCGCAGAAGACCAGCACCTCACCGCAGAGTTACTCAAATGGCTTCTGGATGGCAAGCTTTCCCTCGTTACCCCCGCCCACATCCTAGCCGCCTCCTCTGGTATTCGCAAGGAGCTCTCTGAACGCCTTAGGCTACGCAGAGTAGATACTGCCCTCTTCGAAAAGCCCTCGGCGCTCTCTGGTTCTACTAACCCCCACTTGGTCCTCGAACTGTCCTACCCTCGTATCACCAAATATTCACTGCCCTTGCGCGAAGTCGATATCCTTGTTAATGACACAGTTCCTGAGGCTGGTATCCTTGACCAAGGATCCCAGATCATTGTCATCTGCCAGGACTTAGCTCAAGAGGCCGGTGTTCATATCAACTACCAGCATCAGCTGGAGATGGAAGGTGCCAACGGGCTAGTGAGCAAAACCAAAGGGTGCGCAGAAAACCTAACTATGCAGATAGGGGATGTCATCTTCGAAGTCCATGCCCACGTCGTCAAGAAGGCCCTGTTCCGACTCTTACTGGGACGACCCTTCCACCACCTCCTCCTCTGCAAGCTGGAAGACCTCCCGGACGGACGCGTTGATGTCTCAGTCCGTGATCCTGCCAACCCCACCCACTCCGTCACTGTTCCCTCCCATGCTCGTAAGGCCCACGTAGGACTCATCCGAACATTTATGCTCGACGCTGCCCCCCCTGTAGCGTTATCACCTAACGCTGGCCTGACTTAGGCGACTGATGAAGGCGTGACAAGATTAGAAACACGTAGCGACTTGTTGATACACCAAATCCAGGATATTGGGTATGTGAGAATAGTCACAAGGGACAATGTCCACAAGGATGAATAGCGAAGAGCGATCACTTAGTACCCGAGGTACTAGTATACAAGAGACAAGGTGATGATTCGAGAAGACCAAGCTAAAGAGCCTTGGTCTTGATACTACAGTTTATATACAGTTACGCGCTGGCTTTAAAGCGCAGCTGGAATCCAAACCCTAGTACAGCTATACTAGTAATGAGTAAGTGTCCGTTCTAATAATACCTGAAACACCGGCCAATCCAAACACCGGCGACGCGTAAGTGTCCATGACTAATATATGCTTACTATCGTAGTCATAACCAGCTAGTAAGCAGTCCGAAACTCCGGGAACCTCGTCATCCTTTGAAGTCAGCAGCAAAACGATGTCAACGTGACATTACCCCCTTTTCAGGTTGAACGACCTCGTTCGAAAACCCAAGGGATTATCGCAGTGTTACGACATACCTCCACCTCTTTGTCCATGACCCTCTGAAGTGCGTTGGCCTCTTCAAGCCGTCGGACGCACTTACGCTTCTCATTGCCCACTGCATACTGCTCGTTTTCAAGAGCAGTGATTGCCGTGTGCAAATCTTCATAGCGTTGGGATACGTGACGATAGCGCGAGATCTCAGCGCCCAGCGTTCGATCGGGGATCTCGGCAATGGCCAAGTCGACCCATTGACGTCCCCCGAAATCGTTGCGCAAGTACCGCAACTGATCATGCACGTAGTCGCATGCATCAGCGTCGAAATCGGGAGCCGCGTGCACATCACCTTGTTGAATCTCCCCTCCCTTCTTCATACACCCGAAGACTACCGCATTGTTCCCCAGCTTCAAGTGGATGTATTTGGCAATAGTGTGTTGCCCATTGATAATCATGCAGAAGGGAATGAACTGTGGAGGGATGTTTAGTTCGAATCCATCCGGGGCCTCAGCCTTGTCCTTCGCCTTCTGTCGTTCGACGTTGGCGGGGTGTCCGTGGTAGTCTGGGAAGAGAGGGCTTCCTTTTGCTGCTGCCACACCTCCTCGACGTCCCCGACGAGTGTGCGGCGTAGTAGGTGATACCCCTTCATCCTCGGGTCTCGAAACCGCCGAGGGATCTTCGTTTTCTTTGTCCGAGTCGTCTTCTTGCTGACGGAGGATGGAACGGGTGTGAACACCCCATGAGGTGGCGGGGTCGAGGATGACTCTGGGAGGAAAGTCGACATTGATATATCGAGGCGTTGGCGGCGGGGGGATGAAGTGGAACTTGTCGTTACAGATGCAGTCATGGACGGGTTTTCCACAGTCGTAGTGGATGTGGGAGTCAAGGTGGCCTGGACATGACAGGGCGGATTGCTTACAAGTTCCACAAACTCGGACCATGTCACTGATGTCCGAGACGCTTGGCACCTTGACAAGCGTTTGTGCAACAAGGAGCTCCTGGCGATCTGGAGTTGTTCCCGCTGCCACCTTCTGTTCGTCTTGTTCCAATCCTCCAGCGTCGTATCCGCATATGTTACGTTCCCACTGAACGTTGATCCGACTTGGATCCGATGGGTCTTCCTTGCTTCAACTCTGAGCAAAGCGCACGGCTTCTGAACTCAGGAACGGTTTTGAACGACTTGTAGAGGGCTATTAACCAATAATGGTCCCCTAATACCGCCTAGTTTGAGGTACGTTTCAAAGTGGCAACGCCTAACACTTAAGTTGGCAACAAGATAGTCACAATGAACAATGACTCTGCTATAAGACTGTCTGTACCTCTTGAGAAGTATACAAGTGGGTTTTAAGACAACTAAGCTAGCGAACTATAGCGCAGCTCGTATAGTATATATAGTACTTCTGATACAACCATAAAAGGTAAAGGTCCATCAAGCCATCAAGGCGACAAATACAACAGTAGTGAATAATAAGCATGATGACTCACATCAATCAGCACATGAATAAGGCATTAATCAGCCATAAGTAAGCGTCCCCACCAATGAGTGACTGAGCACCTCCAACCAGTGAGTAAGCAACCCTGGGACATCAGTAAGCCCATCTCATCGCATCAGTAAGCGAACACCAATCATAAGTAATCGAACAGTAAGAAACTGTCATTCACAAAACAAATCAACCATGCATCAATAAGCAATGGTCTCGGCGCTAACACAGGCGCTCCCTGGACTAATCCATCAATAACACCTTCCCGAAAGGGGATCAAACCCGGCCCGCTGGAGTGCGTCCCAACGGCAACCACGGCCCGCTGATATCGGCAGCGTCAGGTCGCTGGTCTTACACCGCACAATCGTTGTTTGTCGTCGTTGGCCATCTTCAGGACACAACTGTCTTCCGCCAATTCCATGGCTTCTTCCAACGTCCCTTGAGTTATTAGTTAGGCCAGATACGTACTGTGACCTGGGACAATTCCATCCTTGCGCGCCCCCCTGACTTATTGCTTAGGTCAGATCCCGTGACCCGGGGGTTTCTCACATGACCATGTCACGTGACCCTCATCCGTCCTGTAATAACCTTCCTGCCAGTATCTGGGGTACTTCCGCGAGTTATTAAGCTACTCACGAACTGGCGGACTTTGCACGCCTCGTCATAAGCGAGGTAGCTGTCGTCTTCTGCCGCTACGAGTGCTCGTACGGCCTCTTCTTCTTCGATGTCTTCCTTTGCACGTGACTCCCAGGTATGCGCTTCTGGGTAATCTTGGCAATTCTTCCAGTGTTCGTGCAAGCACTTGTGCTGCTTCTGTGTTTTGGCGGCTTGAGTAGGGTCTGAGCGTAACAGCATACATCAGGGGTTTCGGGGATGAAGTCCCCAGGACCGATGCATCTGAAGGCGGCGGCGACCTCGGCCGCAGAGGGCATGTCCTCATTGATAGTTGAGGCAATAGAGGAAGAGGGAGTGATGTGTTCATTGATAGAGGAGGATGGAGTACTCATAGTAGTTCGAAGGAAGAACTGATGAGCTTCTTCGCTGGGAGAGGGGACATTTATATATGCGGACAACGGAGTTTGAAGGTGTTGGAACTCAGCTATTGCTTGTGGAGCATGTACGTCAGTGGCGTTGACCCACTGGTTCTCCGAATCCGGATACCCCTTCCATTTGACTAAATATTGTTTGTGTCTTCCCCTGCTGAAGTGCCATTGATCTAGAATTTTCTCGATTTCGTATTCTTCTTCGCCATCGATTAATTCAGGGGGTGGTCTTGGGAAATTTGGTCCGTGAAAGGAAGTTTCTCGATAGGGGGTGAGAAGATCGATATGAAACACGTCGTGAATGCTCCATTGTGTGGGAAGTTCCAATCTATAATTAACTGGGGACATCACCTGGTTGATTTTGAAAGGTCCATGTCGTTTGGGCGCAAGTTTGGCGCTAGGTTGGTGAGTCCTCAGATGACGTCCTTCTAACCATACAAGGTCTCCGATTCTGAATTTGGGTGTCTCTTTGTGCTTAACCCATGACTTTTGTGCCTTGATGATTTGTTGTTGGGCATGTGCTCGTGCCTGTTTGAACTGATCAAGCCGTAACGCCACTTGGGGTAAAGGGGTTGGAGTCGTTTTCCAATCAGCACGTGGATGATGTCCTGTCAAGAGAAAGAAGGGGGACTGCCCTGTTGCCTCATTTGGCCAATTATTGTGTGTGAACTCCGCCAGGGGTAAGTACAGCGCCCAATTGTCCTGCCGCTCATTTACCCAAAAGCAGAGATATTGTTCTAGCCATTGATTCGTTCGTTCCGACTGTCCGTCAGTACGAGGGTGATAGGCTGTGGATATGTTTTGTGTGATCCCCAATTGTTTGCAAAGTTCCCGCGTGAACTTGGATGCAAATCGAGGGTCTCGATCGCTTATTATTTTTGTGGGGAGTCCGTATCTGATGAATACATGTTTGAGATACAGCATTGCAACTTCTTCTGCGTTGATCTCTTCTTTGCAAGGGATGAAAATGGATGCCTTAGTACAATCGTGATCAGTGATTGTGAGGATAGAATCGTATCCTTCTGACACCGGTAGTTTTGTGATGAAATCAAGTGCGATCATTTCAAACGGCATTGCTTCTGGTTTCGGATAGATGGGTTGTAGTGATGCCCTGATGGGTCGATTATTGACTTTATGCCGTTGACAGTCTGCGCATCCTTGTACGTATGCGGTGACATCTGGTCGTAACGTGGGCCACCAGTAGTTCCGTTCCACTAACTTGATAGTCTTGTTGATGCCTGGATGTCCGTATACTGGGGGTTCATGATGAGCTTCTGTGATCGCTCGTCTTTCTTTACTTCCCTTGGTCACCACTCGTCTCCCTTGCTTATACCACACTCCATTCACCTTCTTCAAGTTGTGGGAATCTACCCATGGACGTAGGATTGTTTCATCCTGGGCGTCGCTAGGATTGACTGGCGTCATATCTTGTACTGTTAAAACGCCTTGAGGATGATTGGGCATTCCCGTTCTCTGTGTCGTCGTGTTTCGGATAAATATGTGATCTGGTAGTACCGTTACATTTTCATTGTCCTCTTCACCCTGTTTATAATCGGGTCGTCTTGATAGTGCATCTGCGCGGCCATTTGCTGTTCCTTTGATGTGGTGAATTTCCAGATCGTATTCTGATAGTTCAAGAACTTCCCTGGCTACTCGTCTACTAATCTTTTGTGGTTCTCTCCAGTATTTCAGATTCATGTGGTCGGAGAAGACCTTGATTTTGTGTGGGGATCCAGCCAATAGTGCTCTCCAGTGACGAAGCGCTTTGACTATAGCTAGTAATTCCAGATCGTAGATGTCATAGTTGCGTTCTGCTGCGTTTAGTGTTGCAGAATAGTACCCTATGGGGTGTCTTTTGCCATCAGATTTCTTTTGAAGTAGCACAGCTCCCACCGCGAAACCTGATGCGTCCACTTCCAATTCGAATTGGTCTTGTAAAACCGGGTGTGTTAGCACCGGTTCACTTGTTACTCGTCGTTTTAGCGTCTCAAACGCTTGTTGTTGTTGTGGTCCCCAGCTCCATTCCGCTGTCTTCTTTGTGAGGTTGTTTAGAGGTTTAGCGATCGACGCAAATCCTCTAATAAAAAGGCGATAAAAATTGCAGAAACCGAGAAAAGATCGTACGTCCTTGACTTTGGTTGGTGTTGGCCAGTCTTTGATGCCTGTGATTTTGATGGGATCCATGCGTGTTACCCCCTTTTCAAGGATTACCCCCAGGTAATCAAGGGACGCAGCATGGAAAGTGCATTTTTCTGGCTTGAAGTAGAGGTTGTATTGTTGTGCTACTTGAAGCACATCCTTCACTGCAGCAATGTGGTCGTCGAGGGTTGTTTTTGTTGCGATACCAATGTCGTCCATATATACTCGTATAATAGTGCCCCGTTGTTCGTGTTTTGAGATCGTGTCTTTATAGATGGTGTTCATCATTGTTTGGAACGTGGCTGGAGAATTGGTAAGCCCAAAGAACATAACCGTTGGTTCGAAAAGTCCATAAGGTGTTTTGAACGCTGCTTTGTATTCGTCACCCTTTTTGATTCGAATATTGTTGTACCCCCATCGAACATCGAGTTTTGTGTAAATGTGAGCGCCACTCAAATCTTTGATGAGGGTTTGGATGAGTGAAAGGGGATAGTTATTGCGAATAGTGTGTTGATTTAACCGGCGATAATCCTGTACCTGGCGTAGTTTTCCGTCCTTCTTTTTAACAAAGAAAAATGGTGATGCGTACGGGGATTTCGACGGTCTAATGTATCCCTTCTTCAGGTGTTCCGTTATAAATTGTTTGACCTCCTGATCTTCGCGCAGCGATAAGTCGTAGATAGAGCAATTGATATGATCGGGTGTGTCCTTCTTTAGTTCAATTGCGTGATCCCATTCCCGAGATGGGGGAAATCGATGAGACTCTTCTTCACTAAATACCTTTTCGAATTCCTCATATTCGACTGGTATTGTTGTCTGTAGTGCGGGGCCTGCCGCAATAGCCATTTCAGTGGCTGCTCCCTTTATAGAGCATTGAGATTGGAGAATGGCGATAATACTGCTCTTTTTGTCGTTAGATAAAGTATGGGGGGTACTGAGTTTGTTTGTGGATTGCCCAATTGATTTGATAATGATTGGACTGGCATTTGAACGGATGTTGCCATTTTTCCAGTCGAATTCTGGTTCGAAGGCGCTGAGCCAAGGATATCCCAATAATATGTCTTCCCTTCCTATGTCTGTCACCAGGAATCTCATTTCCCTATAATCTCCCTTGGTGAGTACTTGGAGATCGACATAATGGGTAATCATCCCCCCTTTGTTGGTTGTGTCGTCAATATTGAATATTTTCCTAGGTTGTGGTAGTCGTGCTTTTCCCAATCCGAGTCTTTTTACGAATTGATCGTTTATAAAGTTTTCGGTAGCTCCCGAATCGACGAGAGCTTTAATGTCGGCCTTGTTGTAACGTGTTTGACAGAGTACTGGAATTCGCATAGAACGGAAGCGAGTTATGTATACAGCGTTACAACGTAATGCCCTCACCCAGGCCATTGGGTTCAGGCGTCCCCAAAATCCTTTCTCCCCATCAGCTCTTGCATGGCAAGATCCTTGAATTCGTCCGTCTCGTTTGCCGCCATGCGCAGCCAATCATCCTTCCGCTGGGTAGCTGTTCTATCGTCTGCTACCATTTGGGCGATGTGAAGATCTTCACCCGCCTCGCTGCGGTCATCCACTACTTCGGAGCTTCTTACATTGGTCCTAGGTTGTCGAGGCTGTGTGCAATTGCGACTGAGGTGTCCCTTCTTTTGACAATTGTAACAGACGACTTCCCTTAAGTCTGGCGGTTGCCGCCTCCTTAAAAACCCTTCTCTTGGTTGAAATGGGGGATTTCCACCCCTCATTAATTGTTGCGTGGGTCGCTGACCCCTTCGATCTTGTTCCAATACTTGTTCTGCATTAGCCAATCTTCCTCTAGTCCTGGTATGATCAGCGGAGGTATCCATAGCATTTGGATTACGGTTTGATTGGAAAGCTCTAGGCCATCGTGATGGCGTTCCTTGTGCTTTGAATTGATTGAACTTGTTCTGCATGTGAATCCATTCGCCATGACGTTGGATACTGTTATTCCACCATTCTTCGTATGTTTGGGGTTTGTCCAGGGTGTATACAGTTTCATATAACTTGCGAGGAAGTCCTTCGGCAAATAGTTCGACCACCAATGGTTCATCTACTCGATAGCCAGCGAGATGAACTAGATTCTCGAATTTGGCCACGTACGCGTCAATATCTTGATTTCCCATCTTGATTCCTTTCCTGAGCTCTGCTCGTGCTCTTTCTTCTCGTAACGTGTCACGGAATTGTCGTTTGAATGACAACTGGACACTATCCCATAGCCATGGGTTTGTGGGGTTAATAACGTTGACCTGTACTTGTAATCGCATCCAAGCGCTGATGGATCCTACCCATTCGGTGACGTGAGGTCCTTGTATATAGGTGAGGAATAACATAGCTTTTTGGAATGGTATTGCCATCATTGGGTTATTGATGTTGATGCCTTCATATAATTCCCATTGAAGAAGGAATTCTTCCACCTTTGATCGGTCTCCGGTGAATATGGTTGGGGCGTTACCCCACAACTTATCACTGTGTTGTCCTGGTATTCCACCTAGTCCTCCTCCTGGTGGTCCTCCTCCTCCTGGCGGTCCTCCTCCTCCTGGTGATCCTCCTCCTATTGGTGGTCCTCCACCTGGTAATCCTCCACCTGGGGGTCCTCCTACCGGTGGTATCTGTGGCCTCCAGTTCTGTGGGATTCGAATAGGAAACCCCCTTCCTGGAAACGGATCTTGATCTGGGGGGTCTGGTCGATCTGACCCTGCAATGCGTAAGTCTGCTAGTTCATCAAGTGTAAACGTTCTTCCTGCAGTTTGATGGGTAGTTTGGGTAGTCATGATTGGACTAATATGTAACTGTTCGGTGACCCTTGCTAGTTGATCGATTATGGGCACCGGTTCTTGAATGGTAATGGTTTCTGGTTCTTCCTGTTGAACCGATTCTGCCTCTGAGGGTATGGTGGTAGGGGATGGAGGTAGTATTGCTCCGAGTGATTGTGCTTCTGGTCGAGTAAGTTCGTTTATGTGGATGTCTAGTCCGTAGGAGGTGGGAGCAATTCGAAGTCCTTCCCACTCTCGAGCCCTTTCAAACCACTGTAGTTCTACCCAGCAAAGGTGATCGTTATCAAACTCAACTGGATGAAGGAATGCGTCTTCTCCGTCTCTGGCGTAATATCCTTCGATATCGTCAACTGTTGTCCACGCTGCACTCTTGGTAAAACGTTGTGGAACAGTTCTCGTTCCCCTTTGTGCGAACCAGAGGACTGGCTCTCCAAATGTCGTCCAACGACTTGCGGTTGTATCTTGCGACGCCACGATGAATAGCTTGGTCTTAATGTAGCGTTATCACCTAACGCTGGCCTGACTTAGGCGACTGATGAAGGCGTGACAAGATTAGAAACACGTAGCGACTTGTTGATACACCAAATCCAGGATATTGGGTATGTGAGAATAGTCACAAGGGACAATGTCCACAAGGATGAATAGCGAAGAGCAATCACTTAGTACCCGAGGTACTAGTATACAAGAGACAAGGTGATGATTCGAGAAGACCAAGCTAAAGAGCCTTGGTCTTGATACTACAGTTTATATACAGTTACGCGCTGGCTTTAAAGCGCAGCTGGAATCCAAACCCTAGTACAGCTATACTAGTAATGAGTAAGTGTCCGTTCTAATAATACCTGAAACACCGGCCAATCCAAACACCGGCGACGCGTAAGTGTCCATGACTAATATATGCTTACTATCGTAGTCATAACCAGCTAGTAAGCAGTCCGAAACTCCGGGAACCTCGTCATCCTTTGAAGTCAGCAGCAAAACGATGTCAACGTGACACCCCCAATCTTCAAAGGTCTCAGAACTCGTCATTCTCTGATCTACCGGTTCTTAGATCACTCCCCGCCGGAGCGCGTCTTAGCCTACAAACGGGTTGATAGGAAAGTTCGCCCCATTCCATCGTCCCTCCCCGAAGACTATCGGATCATCCGCCGGATTCCTACTGACCCTCTTCTCTCGCTTCCCTCTCTCCCCACCTGTCCTCCCAAATTCACGCCTGGTAACTGTTTGACTCAAGAACGCTTTGATGGATTAGAGCTCAACTGCTACGATTTTCTCTGGCCGGAAGAACTCAAGCTGGTCGCTCACATCCTCCGCATCAACGAACTTGGCTTAGCCTGGACGGAGGCGGAGAAGGGGCGATTTCGCGATGACTACGTCTCACCAGTCAAGATCCCAGTTATTGAGCATGTCCCCTGGTTACAGAAGAACATACCCATTCCTACCGGCATCCTGGAGCAAGTCATCCAGATCTTTCAGGACAAGCTCGCTGCAGGTGTTTACGAGCACTCCGACGCCTCATATCGCTCTCGCTGGTTCTGCGTGGCAAAGAAGAACAGCTCCTTGCGACTTGTGCATGACCTACAACCCCTTAACGCCATCACCGTCCGTAACTCAGGAGTCCCCCCCCTTGCTGACCAGCTCATCGAGGCCATGGCCGGTCGCGCTTGTTACAGCATGCTAGACTTATTTGTCGGCTATGACCACTGCACCCTCGATGTTTCCTCTCGTGACCTCACCACCATTCAATCCCCCATCGGTGCCCTTCGTTTGACCTGCTTGCCTCAAGGCTAGACTAACGCTGTAGCCATCTTTCATGAAGACGTCACCTTCATCTTGGAGGCTGAGATTCCTCATGTCACTTGGCCATTCGTTGATGACTGCAGCATCAAGGGCCCGGCATCCCATTTCGAAACCGATGATGGAGGCTATGAGACTATTCCCGACAACAACGGCATCCGCAAATTCATCTGGCAACATCTCAACGATGTCCATCGCATTCTCCATCGCTTCCTCTGTGCTGGTGCCACCGTCTCCGCCAAGAAACTCTTCGTTGCGGTCCCCGAAGTCGTGATCCTTGGTCACAAGTGTAACTACGAAGGATGCATTCCAGATGACTCCAAGATCGCTCGGATCCGGGACTGGCCTGCATGCAAAGACACCTCCGACGTCCGAGGCTTCTTAGGACTTACTGGTTACATGCGCATTTGGATTCGGAACTATTCCGCCATCACTCACCCCTTAGTCAACCTCACTCGCAAAGGCGAAACCTTCGTCTGGCAAGACCAACATGCCAATGCCATGCAACACCTCAAGAACGCCATCATCAATTCCCCCGCTCTCATCTCCATCAACTACTCCACCAATCGCCCTGTATTCCTAGCTGTTGACTCATCTTTTCGTGGTGTAGGTTGGATCCTGTCTCAGGAGTGCGCCGATGGCAAGCGACGCCCATCGCGTTTCGGTTCCATCTCGTGGAACGAGCGTGAAAGCAATTACTCGCAGCCAAAGATAGAGCTTTACGGTCTGTTCCGCGCTCTCCGTGCTCTTCGCTTACACCTCATAGGTGTTCGTAATCTCGTCGTTGAGATGGACACTGTATTCATTCGCGGTATGCTCAACAACCCGGATGTCCAGCCGAACGCAGTCACCAACCGCTGGATCGCTGCGATACTCCTTTTCAACTTCAAACTAGTTCACGTACCCGCCGACAAGCATCAAGGTCCCGACGGTCTCTCCAGGCGAGAAGGAGTAGAGGGGGAGAATGACGATGAAGACGATCCGGAGGACTGGATCGACAGGACTCTCGGACTCAGCATCTGGACTACTTCAACGACGGCCACCTTCTCTCTACTCATCGGTGATGTGTCCCATTCAGTCCTTAGTGCTACAGTAGTCGACGCCGCTCCCAACCACGCTCACCCTCCTATTGAATTCCCTTCCAGTGATAAGTCCCGAGATGCTGAGGCAGCAATGATGAACATCCAGTCCTACCTGGAAACCCTGAGAAAGCCTCTCGACATCGACAGCGAACACTGGGAGAAATTCCTTAGGAGGGCAAGGCGCTTCTACTTGTTGGACGGACGACTCTGGCGACATAACTCCACCGGCCGCGACCAGCTATTCATTTCCCCTCCCTATCGACCTTCCATCGTCCGCGCTGTCCACAACGAGCTGGGGCACAAAGGAGTATACTCTACAAGGCGTACCCTACTCGACCGCTTCTGGTGGCCCTCGCTCGACCAAGACGTCAAGTGGTATATCAACACCTGTCACCAATGTCAGCTCCGCCAAACCACCAAGATTCGTATTCCACCCACCGTTCCTCCTCCCGCTCCCCTCTTCCACAAAGCATTCCCAAGACGGCCATCAAGAGCCTCATGGCACCCCTCGTTGCCCTTATCCAAACCAACACCCTTTATTTTCGCTCTCCTTCAACGCCGTTCGCCCTCGGCCGAGGACCCTCGTGCTCATGAAGCCCCTCAATAAAGCCTTTTCCATTGCGCTCTCTGTCCCATGCTCAGGCATGCTATATCTTTGACTTATACAATTTCCTTTTCTAACCTTTTATCTCGCCATCAGTACGCGTTGCCACAAACGTCGGTATTATCATTCGGCCACGTTCACTTGTTCCCCGAATACATATGCCTCGTGCTATCGGCCTCATGTTTTCACCAGTCTACTCTCCCTCCCTTCGTCCCCTTTCGATTCCCTTTTGCCCACTTTCTCTCTTTCCCTCACATTGCTCGTTTCCAACGTCGTTTATTCTTAGGTACGGCTCAGATGTATTTAAGGGCTAACGACTCGGGTCAAGAAATTTGTCAATCTTTCTCCCTTCTCACCGGCGCGAAGTTCTAAGTCTTAGAGAAGCCAAACAGCGGCGACGAGCTAGGCCTACGATACAGGCAGCTCTAGTCAGTTTGCCTTCGGACACTTTCCTCCTCTTCCTCAAGATCGACACTCGCCTCTCCAGCCCATTGACCACTAACATTTTATTTCTTTAGGACACCCTTGCGTCAGCTTGGTCCTCCTCAAGCGACGCCCCTTTCATCTGAACTATAGCTAATATCTCATCGACCTTTCCTCGCCTTCACGCCACTCTCCTTCGAACCCTTGGACTAACGGTTTCCTCCACCTCTCTCTGTGTCTCCACTGCTTTTGGCCTTACAAAACTCACGCACGCACTTTCGAGCTCGTACAGCAAGAAGGGTCTTTCTGCCGTGTCGCCGCCACTTTCCCCTTGCGGTAGCAATATTAGTTTAGGGAGTGCTTTTGATGAGGATCACATGGAAGTAGATCTCGGTTCGTAACGCCCTAAACACTCCGTCCCCTCGCTGGAGTGTTCGGTCCCAGATACGAAGGATGTGCCGTCACCACCTATGCCGGCCAATTTCGACCTAACATCGTCTCTTCGACTGCGCTTTCCAGTTCCCCACGCATCGTCACCTGCAACATTTCGTCACTCCTGCTTATCTTTGGCGCTGTACCCCCCAGCATCTCCATCGCCCTCTACTCCTTTTGCTAATTTATCCTTACCATCGCCGACCGCTTCATATTCTTCTAACAACTCATCCCCCCATTTTCCTAAGTTATCAATTGACTTATTTCTTATCCATGATCACTTCCGTTTCCAAACCCACACCTGATGGAGACGCCCCAGCGATCCAGATGAACGAGGACAAGGAGGTTATATGCACAGATTCAGACCCAACGCTGCACCGTCGTACGCGCTCATCATCACTGCAGTCACTACCTTCTCCCACCTCGGGACCACTCAGGCGCCTGCAATCACCAACTCCGGTCTTTCCTTCACGTCATCTATGTCCGTCCCAGGATCCCTTCCGGATGCCAGCCTTCGCCAACAGGAACACCGCCGCCCTCGTCCTCATCACCGCCGCCCTCGTCCTCCATTATCGCCGCAGGTAACACCTAAAGTCAAGATGTCTTTGAAGGACTTTGCGATGAAGAAGAAGAAACAACCGGAGGGGGAGCTGGCGCGGGTGGTGACGCGGCACGTGATCTTAATGACGCCGTCCCGACGCCGACAATGAGCGATTCCGAGGTGGAGCCTATTCTTCATGCAGAACCCGCGTCCACGAAAGTGAAGATTGTGCAGCGTCCCCCGTTAATGGAAGCCCGTTGTCGGATACAACGGGGCCCGCAAGCAGTTCAACATCTGCAACTAACGGCGACGGTTTTCTGTGGTGCATGAGCAGGATGGCACCGCCGCCTCACTCCCCGAGCGAGGATAGCAAAGACATCAAGGCTGGCGACGGCATGACTATGCTGCATTATGCACTGCCTACACATCCGTGCTCGTTCTCCCTCAGCAGCAGCAGCAGCAGCAGTTCTTTCACTACGATTGTTGCTTCGACGAGCGCGGCACCCGGGCCTCATCGCCTCCCGCCGTCGTCCACCTATTGCCCTGGATCATCCTACGTTGCGCTGTCCTTACCTCCATCTGTGCGTCCGCTTCCAAGCGTTCCTGCGTGCTCTTCGCGCGGGTTTGGGCATTGGCGTCAGTAGTGGGGAGTGGGGGCGTTGGCGTGCAGGCTACTGCGCCGTTCACGTCGCCTGTACGCGGCGGGTTCCCGCAGGCGCAATTTGTAGGTGTGCCACGGGGCCCATCGACGGACCGTGATCGGGACAAGGGATGGGCTGGTACAGGGCGTGGGAGGGGGAGAGAAACTGTGAGTAGTTCGTCGTGGGGACGTTGAGTACTGTGAGAAGTGTTTAGAGTGGCATTGTGAGGGAAGGGGAATCAGCATTTTGGAAGTGTACTATAGTAGGTCATCGAAGTATTGCTACAGTAGTAACTTGGGCCGGGTACTTCTCGATCGGGAACCTCATCTACACGTCCAAAGCGAAGACCAAACTGATGGGCCATCCTAGAGTGATTTGACCAAGGTCGGAAATGAGGGTCTTGTCATCGATACCTTGGCGTATCTTGGATGGAGGAAAGACGAGTGTTCTAGCCAAACAGGAACTTGAAACGAGTCAAACGACTCGGAGCCCGTGCCGCACCGTGTCTGCTCGTCCGCTCGTCCGTCACGCTGCCTCGACCGGCAATGCACTCAGTCTTGAACATGTCAAACTTCTCCTAGACTCGTTGAATTCGCGTACGAGAAAACAGGCCGAGCAGTTTCGAGGCGTACAGTCGACAGCCTGCTTTTTTCGTTCACCTTTCTTCGACTCGTCTTGGATGCCACACAGAATGGCGCGGTGCGTCTTGCAGAGAGCGTTTATCTCAAAAATATGGTCAAGCTTATATAGTCGGAACATGTGCGACGTGTTGTTCGTCGACTCGGATCCTGACTGACCTGACCCGATTGCAGGATGATTATCCCATCTCTGTCGTAAACAAGGAGGCACTCAAGCCACAACTCATTCCTGCTATGACTCGGTTCCTTCTTTCCGGCGTGAACAAGTTGAAGAACAACAAATCAATCTGTGCGCAGATCGCGTATTCTGTCTCATAAATAGCAGAGCTAAATTTCCTGGCCGGTAGCCCGATCTCATCAATTTGCGCCAACTCCGTTAATTCACTTACTCTCTCGCTCACATCCCACCAGCAACTTGCCCAATAGCTCAGCAACGGCGACATGAACATCAACCTCGGCGCCCTGGAGACTTCCCACTTATCATCGTGCGTGGCGCTCACGCGCGTGCTCAGACACTTTCTGGTCGGTCATCAAGCTTGTACACAGCAAATTTCTTTTACCGCATTCCAGCTTTTTGAATTGACACTCAAGCCCCTCCTTTCGACGCCAGACTCGTTACTCGGCAGACCATAGCCGTACTCATCGACTTATAGTCCGACCTTACCAATCAGGACCTCGCGACGGAGTTTGAGGGTCGTCATGAACTCCGTGCGGAGGGGACTGGTTGCTTCATGCAACTGATGGCGTGGGACCCGCCACAGCTCCAGATGGACGTAACTTACGTCGTCGTTGCCTCGCGCCACCTGTGTCTTCACCCGAACCGCTTCAGCCAGACAAATCATCACCTTTCTTACCCTCACAGATCTGCACGGGTGTCATCGAGATCGCCAAGGTGGACCCTCTCCGTTTCATGTAATTGAGCTGCGAGTCCACTATACGTTAAACTGTATGCTCATGCGCTCGCGCTCAGTCGCAGTCTTTGTCAAGGTAGTCTGGGGGTCGTCTGCGGGGACAAGCAGCTCTGCATTACATACGACCAAGCAAGCCTTTTGTTTCCTTCCAAACTCACCTTCTCGCCCGGCACGTGCGTGCAGCTGGTGTCCCAATCACTGCGCTTTATCCGCTCTGGCGCCTGTCGTGACATGTTTGGGCCCAGTATGATCCTAGGGCTAATCGCAGGAGTATTCGTGCCCAACCTGGCGTCCCGCAAACGCAACAGCCAGTGCAACACGTCCACAGAGAACGTCAGGTCTCCGAAGTCGCTACGCTGCGCCAGGCTGTCGCCGATGCCATCACGGCACTTGTTGGCGTTGGTCCCAACAGCGAGAGCACGATGACTGCCCTGGCACTTGAATGGATTTGTTGTGCGCTTTTCTGCAGCATCAGCGGTGCGAGATAAGGAGGACATGCGGAAAAGCAAGGGTGGCTGTGTATCTCAAGGCTGTCGCGACGCACAGAGGGACGCTAGTGGTTTGCCTTGTCTCCAATCGTGCACGTTCATTGCGCCAATTGAATGTGCACGTGTCCGCTACAAACCCAAATGTGAATACCATGCAGTGGTTCGGCGACAATATATTTGGCGACCTACAGGCTGCAGCGAGTGGGCACGTACTTCTGGCTCTGCATGTCAATGCGATCTGATACTACACATTCTGATATCAGGTGTGTTTGTTTTCATGCGTGGTCATTTAGGTCTTATTTCTTGGGACAGCTTACGAAGAAGCAACTTGTCTCGGTGCTGCCGCTACTTCTGAATCGCCACGAGTCGCAAGAAGTCGTCCTGCGGACATGCAGGCGTTCATATTATAAGTGGCACATGATGATCCACTACAGAGTACACAGCAAGAACATATGCTACATTTTGCAGCTGCACGACAACCCTTGAAAAGGTCACAGAGGCAATTCTATGACTCAGATAATAGCACACAAGACTAAACATATCATACACATAGCTCAACTGCCTAAATTCTTATACCACTCAACATTGGGCCCCCTTGTCCATCCTTTTAGTGCTCTCCATATTGACTTCCCAAAACCACTTTAACTATTAAGTTTCTTCATGCCCTTGTGTTTGATCCAAAGGCTGAGACAAGGGCTGAGATGATGCTAGAAGATTGGTGAGATATTACTGTAAGAAATGAAACAATAAACACACCAATATCAGTAGCCATAATAAACTTTGCATAATTCTGAAAAAGATGCCAAAGAGAAGATGCCTTAAGGTACTGTTGAATTTTGAAGTTAATATCTGCCTCCTGATAGTCTAGCCCTGCATGGGTTAGAGCTAATTCTGATGCTAAGCTTGACTGCATTAAGAAACTGGCATGCTTCAAGATAAGGATAACAGCTTTCACAAATGTTAAATATATAGCTTGAAACTTATAAAGTGACATACCAAGAATCAAATGATCACCACTAAGACCAGCAATGGCAGGAAGTGACACAACAAGCTTTGTCTTATAATAGAAGTGAGACTTTGCTTAATAAGTTGGAGTGAAAACTTACAAACTGAAGAATAAAAGAACAATAATGTGAATTGGTTTGATGAAAGAAGAGTATGCACATACATTCTAGTCAGGGATAAAATATGATCAGTGAAGAGGCAAGACAAGAATTATCAGTTGACAAAATCTACAGAGTAGCTAGTTACTCACATTCTGAAGAGCCAGAAGTTATCTGCAGGCTTAAAATACAGAGCATGGCAGACACTTACCAACTGAAAAAGTATAAGGTGTTGTTTGCAGGCATAAAAAGGCATAGCAGACACTCACAGGCTGAACATTTAAGAAAAGGTGTTGTTATGAGGTCTGAGACACAAAAAGGCATAGCAGACACTCACATCCTAAAGAGTCAGTAAAAGGTGTTGTTAGCAGGCTTAAAGACAGAAGGCACAGCAGTCACTCACTTCCTGAAAAGCCAAGGAAAGGTATTATTAGCAAGTTTGAGATACAGAAATGCACAGCAGATACTCACATTCTGAAGAGCCAAGGTGTTAGAAGGCTAGAGACACAGAAAGGTACAGCAGGCACTCACTGGCTATAGAGCCATAAAATGGTGTTAGCAGACTTGAATCACAGAAAGGCACAGCAGACACTCACTTTCTGAAGAACCAAGAAAAGGTATGATTAGCAGGCTTAAGACACAGAAAGGCACAGCAGACACTCACTTCCTGGAGAATCTAAGAAAGGTGTTGTTAGAAGGCCTGAAACACAGAAAGACAAAGCAGACACTCACACCCTGAAGAGCCAAGGAAAAGGTGTTGTTGAGAAGAAATTGTTGGCAAGCTAATATAAGAAATCACAGCAGGCACTCACACTCTGAAGAGCCAAGGAAAGGTGTTAGCAGCAGGCTTAAGACAGAAAGTCATGGTTAGCCACTCACAGACTGAACAGCAGAGGATAACTGTTATCACCAGGCTTAAATTATAGTAAGGCATAGCCACTCACATCCTGAAGAGCCAAGGACAGGCATTGTTAGCATGCAGCAGAGCACAGCAGCTACTCACTGTCTGAAGAACCAAGAACAGGTGTCATCAGAAAGTTTGAAACATAATATCAAGCACATCACTCACATCCTGGAGAACCAAGAACAGAAATTGTCAGCACACTTAAAATAAAGTAAGATAATGGCCACTCACTTTCTGAGAGTGAAGGACAAGCATCATCAATAAGCTTAAAATTTAGAAAGACATACCACTCACCATCTGAAGAGCAAAGGACAAGTGTCATTAGAAGGTTTGAAATGTATCAAGACATGGAAATCAGTCACCAACTAGAAGGCCCGGAACAGGTGTTATCAGCATGTATAAAATATCGTAAGGCATATCAACCACTCACTTCCTAGAGAGCAGAGCAGTGGCATGGTTAGCTCATTCAGTCTGAAAAGTGTGATTAAGAGTTGAAACGCACCTCCTAGTTTGGTAACAGAAAGGATAATTAGACATTACCATTAATCGAGACATGACTACACTTGCCCAAATCCATGGAAATGACAGAAGACATCTCCGAACTACATGTTCAACCTCGATATCTGCTTGTGCATAGACACTGCAACTCTCGTTGAGCTTATCGCTCACTTCAACCCCTTAAATGCGACGCTCACCGGGTCAAAGCTGTTTTGACGCTCAATTTTAAATCATCCTTTTGCACAGCTGAAATCATTAATGCGGCGACATAGCCACTCAGTGTGGCAGCCGTCTTCTCAATGAGATCATCGCAGCGGCTCTCTTTCTTGTCCATTTCTGCAGAACAATTCATCGCCTGTGTAGTCCTAGCATATAAGTCTGCACGCACCTTCTAATCGCACATATCTATCATCGCTTCCAAGCGGACCCAAATAGTACTCTTCAAATAGCTTCTGCGTCACTTCGGATACATTGCCCTCCGGGTATTTATCGGGGTCATCTTCCACGTCCATTTCGACATTGAACTGGAACTGGTCATATTTGGTGAATACCACGATGACGGGAACTTCAAAGTGATGTGTTAAATATAGTCATGAACGTTCGTAACGGCGCACCATCCGGGTCGGGGCAGATCTTGTCGTAAAATTTAATATCGAGCCCCGGACGGTGGTTGTCCATTGGGACGCAATACCTCAAAACACGGACAATCAGTTGACGCAATCGCGAAATGAAAGGTCTAAACCATATGGCATGCAATTTCTTTCGAAGTCTCTTTTCCTCACACTTGCGTCGAATGAAGTCTTTCAGGATCTCTAGTTCCTCTACGCCACCCGCCTCGATTCCCTTAGAATCGTGAAAAACATAACCCGGATGGTTGGAGAACACAAGTTCGTCATCGATCTCATGCTCGCCGCGCTGGCTCCGTGTCAACTAGAGGTAACGAAGAGAAGTACCATTACGTACATTCACCGACGGGTCAAGTTTAACCTGGTCACCAGTGAGATCAGACCAGCAGGCAAAAGTTTGTCCCACGTACCTTCTTGCCCTCTCGGTAAATAATGGGACTCTCCGTGGTGTCACAAACTCGTTGCAGGATGGTTGTCTTTCCTGCATTTGCCCTTCCTACGATAAGGACTCGGAACGGGATCTTGACGTTGACAGGTGGTGCAGATTTAGGCGGTGCAGATTTAGATGGTGCAGATTCGGGTGGTCCTCTGCCAGGCGTAGGCAACGCGAAGGCTCTACGTGGTGCAGATTTAGGTGGTCCAGAGTTAGATGATCCAGAACTAGGTGGTTTATATCCAACATATGGTATTCTGGGAGGTCCCATTTTGGTGCAATTGGTGCGATGGGGCCGTTGCAATGGATGAAGTTGTTGATCGATCGCATCGATCGTTCGACACACTGCTTAGTCAAAGTGACCGTCCAAATTCCGAGTCACCCTTTCGCGCCCCCTCACGCCTATCACGCCTATACTTACGCAGCAATTCTACGTACCCCGGGCCTCTAGGCTCTAGTTTACGTATCCACCGAGATCATGGAGTCACATCACAAGAAGCACTACGAGATCTATGTCAACGTCCTGAACTCTGCATAGAAGACGTGCGTCAAGACGCCTCCAACCCGTAAAAAGATTGTTCTGCAAGCATCGCTGAAGTTGAACGGTGGAGGAGTGCTTTTCTATCTCCCGGCACATCAACCACACAGTGTTCCGGAAGAACTTTGGACTTATCAATCCAGGCGGCGAAAAACTGAAAGAGCGGAAACTCAAGCATGCAATTGGGCACGACTTCGGTGATTTTGAGGGGTACAACGTTGCGACTGCTGGTATTCAGGGATGGGCTGGGGTTGGCTCACGTATGACACCACCACGAATATCCTTGAGATTGTCTCCTCCACCAATCACCTAAGTGAGCTCATAGATGTCGTTTCTCTGCGGTTGCTGACGAAGTTTTGTTAAGCCTCGTCCCCACTACTAGCCTCGACAGCTGGGAACACGTGCGTCTCTTTTCCCCCTCCTCATTTTACTCATGTTTGACGTTGATGTATGTCTTCCCATCCGTACCAGCCTATAGCAGCAAATCTATTCGTTTATGCAGTACCTTCGAACCCCATCACTAGGGAGGTCGAGGCTCGTTCGCAGAGGTCGTCATTTGCCTGTCCTCTGTCTAACGTCTGCGCGCGAGCTGACCACGCATATTGACCCAGTAGTGCCAGTGTATGCTTGTTCCGTGGCCAATGCGGTACACGAGATGTTCGAACCCGCGCCCGAGCCTACTTGAGCGGGAACACGCTCCTCAAACTTGTCCACGTTGGCACCGCGGGGCTCGACCCGTTGGCCAGCTGGTGTCTATAGCCCTCCACCCCACCCTCTGTTCTATCACTTTTCTAGATGACCACTTTTCCGACGCGCCGACGGAGCGCACGTGCAATGGCCACCCATTGCCGCCCTCTGGCGGCGCCGACGCATCGGTATACGTGTCCGAGGTTCACGCTGGCGCTGGTTCTTTGCAATCGGTGATTTCGGGTATGAGTACATGTTCCCGTTACCTTTCCCATCAACTCATCACGACTTTTGACTTGCAAGTCTGGCCACGCTGCTCAAACCCCTTAACATATATTCCCTCACCCGGTACGCCCCCGTCTCATATACATTGTCCTTTTTGGGACCTGACGGCGTCGGCCCTCGCAGACGCATTCTTTGAGGTGCTCGCGGACGTGCTCGCTGCACCTGCGCATCGCCCTAACTCTACGTGGCGCACGACGTCACGTTGGTGCTCCTTCTCGCCGCCCTGGTGCCATTCCCAGCGTTCGGAACAGAGGGAGTCCTCGAGGTGCGTCCAACTGTGCGGTATCTGATCTTCAACGTTGAATATTCACTTACCGCACAGGTTGTTGGTGTGAGCTTCATACGTGTCGATATGGTAAAGATCTTAATTCTCGCGTTCAGTCCCTGTCCTGCCCGTGGCGCGAGGTGTTGTGCTGCCCCGCCACGCGTAAGCTACCCCCGCACTGCAAGTCATGGATTACTTCGCACGCACGAACGGGTGTCGCGTGAGTATCGTCGCGACTGATTGTGGTGGCTTGCGGGAAGGGCTCGAGTGCGTGGCGTCGACGTGGGGCGCGTTGTAGCAGTTGTTGGTGTTCCAGGCATGGTGAGTGATAGTCGTGGACGTCGAACCAAGGGAAGTGTAGACTAGCTAGTAAGTAGAAAGTAGAAATAAGGAATCGTGATGAAACGAAAACGGAAGCGTGCACAGACGTTGATGCGGACGGCGGAGAAAAAAAAACAAATGTTCGTTTCATTAAGCCTACTATTCCCGTTCCGAGTCATTACCGTAGGAAGGAAGACAGCGATCCCGCAACGAGCCTGTGATGAAACCACGGACACTCCCACTATTTACCAGGGAGGCGAGGACTCTCCTCCCTGCGCCACAAAACCGGACATGGAGGGGTCTCTCACAAAGACTACAGTACCATATATCCTCTCTACTAGGCTCGCACCTATGATAGCCTATACACATTTCCCAGCTCTTCGATTACTGCTTCACTGAACGTGTACGTCACGGCACAACAACATCCTGCTCCCTAGTCTAGTTTACAGCAATTCCTAGCCTTCTTGTTTTTGTGGGTTGATTCAAGGGCTTGATTACATGAAGGCGATAAGCAACTCCACTGCTTAGTCAGACTGAACGCGGAAGTATAACGGGGGCCTGTCTCGTCATCGCGTCATCTCCAAAGCCGACCGATGATGCTGACGACCACCACATTCCGAGTCCCACTCGTTCGCGCTTTCGCTCACCGTTCTGCAGCCATTCACACCCTACCAAAGCTGCCCTACGCCTATAATGTACGCTGCAACACTCCGTTTCGGCTTGGGCATGCTCACCTACCTATCTCTAGGCTCTCGAGCCGTACATCTCTGCCCAGATCATGGAGCTGCACCACACGAAGCACCACCAGACCTATGTCAACGGCCTGAACGCTGCTGAGGAGGCGTACTTCAAGGCGCCCTCGACCCGCGAAAAGATTGCTTTACAAGCGGCGCTGAAGTTTAACGGTGGAGGTAAGCCTCCCCTGTCACTTTCTTCGGCCCCCTTTCATCGTCGCGACAGGCCACATAAACCACACGCTGTTCTGGAAGAACCTCGCACCTGCCAAGGAAGGCGGTGGCCAACTCAAGGACGGCAAGCTTAAGCATGCGCTTGAGCGCTCGTTTGGCTCTGTTGACGGGTTCAAGAAACAATTCAACGCTGCCACTGCGGGCATTCAGGGAAGCGGCTGGGGCTGGCTCGGGTATAACCCCACTACGAAAAACCTCGAGATTGTCACCACCGCCAATCAGGATCCTCTGCTCAGTGAGCGCATATAATGTCGTGTCTTGTAGTTGCTGACCAGTTTTGTTAAGCCCACGTCCCAATCATTGGCGTTGACATTTGGGAACATGTACGTCGCTACCCCCTCCTCACCTCATTTATGTCTGACGCTTTTATTTCAGGCCTTTTATCTTCAGGTGCGCTGCGTTGTGTTTCACTTCAATGCTTTACCTTACTTACCTTTCATCACGTGCTAGTACAAAAACGTCAAGGCCGACGTAGGTCCTCCCCTGTGCGCCCTCGTATATTGGCTGATCTATTTTACGCAGTACCTTGGCGCGATTTGGAACGTTATCAACTTTGAGGAGGCCGAGGCTCGTTTCGTGGAGGCTATCTAAATCGCCGAACGATAATGTTGTGCGCACATAAAACGATAGACATTTGCTCCGTAGGCAAGTCCGTAGGAGTGTAATCAACAAATTAGTAATGAGAGCATCTGCCCATCAATCACCCATGCACTGTTCAAAGAGCTGATCTTGCACGAGAGCCCTCAACCTACTCACAAACTCGTCCAGCCGTACCCATTCTAACCCGCTGAGCACCGTGCCCTCATGAAACACGCGTACGAAGCGCACGCCAACAGCCTCCCACACCTGTGACGGATTCATATTAAACGTCGGACACTATACATACGCACGCACCTCAAATACCACCTCTGCGCCGAACGCCGGCCACCGAAGTGGGACGGCGCCAAGCCCAGCGAGGAGTCGGACCAACGAGCCGTCGTGTCCGACGTAGAGTGAAAGTGGGTGCGCCAACGTAGGTGCCGCGAGTGCGTCTGCGAGCTCCGCAAAGAACGCACCTATGTGCGCCGATATTGGCTCTCCGAGAAAAAAGGAGAGATGAGCGCGCACCGAATGTGAGTGAGGTGTATGTCGATGCGTTTTGCGCGGCGTGCCAGATGTAGCTGCAGAGCGTGAGTTGTTGAGAGGAAGAGGGTATGAGAACACGTACTCGTACTCGAAGTCCCCGATTGCGAATACGGACGCCGCGTCTGCCTCGGAAACGCACACGGACGGGTCATCACCGGAGCACGGCAATGGGTGGCCGTTACACGTGCGCGCCGTCAGCGCGTCGAAAAAGTGGTCGTCTAGTGAGGGAACGTGAGATGGGGAAGCGGGGATGGGGACAGAGCTACAGACACCAGCTAGCCCACGCGTCGAGTCCCGCAGTGCCAAACACGGCATCGAGCCGCGCCTTGAGCCGCGCATTGTCGTTCAAATGCGCTGTCCATGCCGGCACGGCTTCGAACGCGTCGCGCACCGCGTCGGCAGTTGGACACGAGTACGCCGGCACGAGCGAGTCGATCTGCGGAGTTCAGCTCGTGCGTAGTGAGATGGGAAGGGGGGACGCACGGACGACGGTTGGGTATACACGGTCCACGGACCCGCTCCCGCATCCATTGCGCCGAGCATGGCGCCTGCGACCTGCATGGTGCGGTCCTCCGTCGACGTGCGCACCCACACCTCTTCCGGCCCCACGTACGCACTGACGAGGCCGAGACGGGCATGGTAGAGCTCCCACAAGTCCTAATGCCCGCGTTCAGGCCCAACGCTGAGGCCAGAAGGGGGGCGCACCTTGCCGTGACGCGCGGCGTCGCGCAGACCGCCGGGAGTGAGCTGTCCTGCATCACATGTCCCGCGCCACATCGTGCGCGCGAACGGCTGCTGCGCAGGCGTCGTCGCGTCGTGCGCGATCGCTGTGCCGCCTAGGTCATACGTGAGCTGTACGGCGTCTGTACAGTCCCATACTGCGCCTTCAGGCGGGCCGAGCGTGCCCTCCAGCGGCGCGAGGTTGTCCGGCGTGCGCTGTGCGCTTATTTCCGAAAAAGCACGACGGGTGACGTGGGAGGCGTAACTTACCTTGTGGTGTCGCATTACGACTGACACGTGGAGGAGCTGCGCGTCGGCTGCGCTGGCTTGTGGTGGGAGATCGTAGTGTGCGGCGTTTACGTGAGGCGCGTTGCAGAAGTTGTAGGTGTTCCATGGGAGGTTCGGTGGCGTCTCAGAGGAATTGTAAACTCCGGACGCAGACGCGAGCCCGGAGCTCTGCACGACCGTGGCCGCTGGAGCGGTGAGCGGTAGGAGAAGCGGGAGATTCGGCACGACTTGTCGCATTGGCGGTACGACCAGAGGGGACAAGGCTGGGGTTCTCAGCGTACATGCTCAACGTGACGCACGTGGGACGCGTACTAAGAAGCGAACTCTATTGGTCGACGTGGCTATCGCACTTTTAATATCAACTTCTACCTCAACAAGTATGACATATGCCCCCCCAGACTAAACCATCGAGGTCACAGTTTGTTGCAGAAAGGTATCGTGAAGTACGAGGGGGCTCAACGCAATTTGGCGAAGAGTTTCGGGGCGAGCTCGTTCTAGGAAATGTTCAGCATGCAAACACACCGAATAATCATACACCCACATCGGTGCAGTGCATCATACTTGTGACAGATGGTGAGAATGTGTCGAAGACAAGAAGTCGGGAAAGACAGACGTACTGGACTGGACGTAGGACGAGGCAGGTAAGAAGGGGCCGAATCAGAGGTGTGAGGCTCAAGTACAAAAAAAATACATACACCTGTTGGGCCATCATTAGGACGCGGTCAATACACAGTGTATGTAGAGCTTACATTTCTTCGACGCAATCCTCGTGCTGGAAGCCCTTGCCAGACTGAACCTTCTCCTGGCAGTGGAAGAAGTGGTGCGCAGCGGCCTTGCACTTGGTCGACTCTTGCGCTTCTTCACGCAGCTGGGGGTGAATCTGCGTGCATGGCAGTCCTGTGCTTAGTGACGAACCCCGACCGGCGATGGAGTGAACGCACGTCTTCGGGTTCCTCTTCCTCGACCTCTACCTCAGCTACTACCTCTTCAACCTCCTGAGGCTCTGCCTCTACGACCTCCGACTCCTCGGGAGCATCTGCGTAAAGAGTGCCAACAAATGAAGAGAAGAACGAGGAGAGACTCATAGTCGTGTTCGATTCCGGTTGTAACCCACCAGCAGAACGGATTTTGCGCGTGGGGAGCTGCTTTCGGCAACTGCCGCGCCTTAACAAAACCCAAAAACGCCAGGACTACACCCTCTGCCGCATACACATCGCTGGTCCAATCCTTCCAAATTATGAGCTCGTTCTACTGTTCTCAATTGCCCAACTCAGAAACTTAATGCCATCCAGAAGCCCTACATGTCCTTGACGCCTGCTTCACCTATTTCATTGGATGGCATGCTTTGTCCTTGCCGTGATCATTCCAGTTCTTGTGCGCTCGTCTTTTTATCTGTTACCATACACGACGAAGCCTGGTAATTGCAATCGAACCCTAGAACCAGCGATCCGTTCGCCCTCACACAAATATCCAGATTGCGCTGTTCAAGAATCCATCATAGCTTAAGAAGTGTTGATAGGCCGCCTCCTTCCGTGACTTCGACGGCGCGCCGGTGGGGTCTATGAGGCGGTGATAATGTCCCACATCAGGAAACCGCCGCCGCCGCGCTGGATGTGCATGCTGGACTTGCAAATCGACTCACTAATGTTAACGGGGTAATTGCGATGCTATTCCCCTTCTGTGGCACAAACAGACGTCCCATCGATGTACTAGGCCAGGAACTGCCGATCCTCACCTGTCGCACGCCCCCTCTTCCCATTTCTGAAGTGTAGGCATTTCGGAAGAGTGTTGTTGGCCTCTATATCGCCGCCCGCGTATCGATGGATGTGGCGTTCTTCCAGTCATAAGTTAACTTACACGCACGCCCGTAAGCGTGTGCTCCAAGGACGGGGTTTTTCATTCTTGTGAGCGAGGCGCTGCCAGACGCACATAGTACGGCGGTGGACCTTGCTCGCAAACAGTCGAGTCCGCTATATGCGCGCAGTTGTATGGGCGCCGCCTCAGGACAGATGTTCTTTCGTCCCTCATATCCGGGCTACTACCCGGTATGTCAACATGGTTCCGACCTTGATAATCGCCGTAGCGCGTGCGTGTAGGTGTTCTCCCCCACGGTCATCATACGTTTCCTTACAGCAGTCCAGTACAGTACGGAGGTTATCAGTTATCCCCGAGAAGTGTCTTCGCCAGGAACATCCAATCAAAACCGCAGATCCTTTTTTCCTGTCAAAGAAGCCGGAGCGCTCGATTTTCGTCAAGAAGTGAGGTAGGGTATGTTGGGGTGGGGCCCTCACGAGCGATCGTCGATCACTTCTGGTGCGATTGCGATTGCCTTATTTCCCCAGCGATCGTATTGCGGAGATATGCGCTGGGTGGGTGTGCGCGCAACAGGGTGCGCACAGCTCCGCCACACACCAGTACCGCTCGGGCTATTGGTGGCGTTACATGTGTAGCTACACGCGCCGTGCCTAAGCACCGGGGAATGGGCGCTCGTGGGACCGTTTGTAGCGCTCACAGACATTTTACTCTACTGTATGACCATGTAAGGGTATCCGCCGGGATGGTGCTGGTATGTGCGATGTTGGAGGGCTGCAGTACTGCTGCAGTGTATTCACGCAGCTCAACTCATGCGGGTCGGCAAACGTGCGCCATAGTGACAGCTCCGTAAGTTTGGCAGACGTCATACAACTGTGGAGCGCCGTGCCAGTACTTGCTTGGAAGCAAACACAATACCGTGACGGACTGTGATACTGTAGTGGCAACAATGCGGCCACCATCACTTTTGGCCTAAGGGAGGCACCACTGGCAAGTCTTCTACGGCGCCACGACCCATGAGGCCTGCATGAGGCCCGAGGCCTGAGGCGGCACGCCTCTCTCAAAGTAACTGGTTTGGCAATCTGATCTGATCTGACTTTTTGGGCATAACCGGGGAGTTTGACCCCACAGTAGTTAGACAGAGACAACCGACTGGATGGGTGTTTGGGTCACCCTAGGCCGGCGATTCCCTTGTACTATTTCCCCACACATCTCTCTTTTGGAGATCTCAGGTCTGCCAAGTGGCGGCGTTCGCTTGTGCGCGTCGGTGTATGGCTGTACGGAGCCGTGAGAATCCCGTAGCCACGGTCGACATCCATACAGCAGCTTTTGCCTTCTTCCTTGCGCCCCATGCAAAACCTTATCTTAGTCCAGCGGCGCAACAACTCTATGCCCGGGTCTGGGCGTTGCGACTTCTTCTTGTAGGCCCGGCGTCTGGCTGCCCAATTATCACAACTTGTTCAGACCATGGCTTTGGCAAACTCCTGCGCCGGCCACTTACAGGTTACGGTGGTGGTATCATCAGAAAATCTATGACGACTCAGGACACTGCGTACCTATCGATGATGCATCGATGGTGGATTGATCTGCAGATAAGCACGTTTTGCTCACGCGGCGTAACCAAAGCTGAGAACACCAACTGTACTCCTGCCTAAATCCGACGGCGAATGATGCGATGTTCGATTTCTAGCCTCGTGACGTGTCTGAGGCAGCTTCCTGGCAGCTCTCGCCCCTGGTGCATCATATCATCGAAGCGAACCACCATGACGCCATGTGGCGCCGAGGACAACGCAATCCACTGCCACTGACCATCACACTCCCTTGACGGACGGGATAATCCGGAACAGGATATGGCTCTGAAAGTTGATTCGACTACATGGCGCATTGATATAACTTGTGCGATGCTACCAGGAGCTCAAGCTCAAGTCCGACCTCAGCAACCAGCCGAGCCTCAGGGTCGGCTAGAATCGCCTCGGCTGTTGCGATCCTTGTCCTCCATGCCCGCCAAGCTGACGCTGCTGCTCCGCGCGCAACCGCATCTCTCTCTCCATGGCCTCTTTCTCCGCGGCTTTCCTCTGGGCGTCGACCATGTTCTGCGATTGCTGCTGCCAGAAGGCGCGCACGATGCCCTCGTAGGTGATCTTGGGCGTCTGGAAGTGGCGATTCAGCGCATCGCGGCGCATCTGGGGATCCTGCAATGCGTAGAAGTGTTGGTTATCTCCCCCCCTGTCACGCTTGCTCTTTCAGGACTCACCATCGCTCCGAAACCCGGGATCCAGTCGTCCTGAGCGTCTTGGGACCACGAGTCACTCTCTCCTCCTGAGAAGAGAGCTGGATATCCGGTGCCCACGGATGAGAAGTTTCGTCCGTCGTCATTCGCACGAGGGCGCTCTGGGTAAGGGCTATCCACCGTGGTCGCTTGTGAGTTGGCGCTAGCCATCCCAGTCGGTGCACCGTGAGTCACGTTGGTGGAGCCGAAAGAAGTAGAGTCCGATGGGGGATATTGCGACATGAGTAGGAGCGAATCGGATTGCGGTCTGGAATTTGCGGTGGGTGTTGAGTGTCCCTTCTTCTCCCTCTCTCTTTTTAAAGGGAACTCCTGTCGGGCCAAGAATTCGGAGTGTTATAAGTTGGAAGTAAGACATACAGTAGAGGGGTTGACGTCCAATGCGGATATGGACTGAATTGAGCAGTTTGCCGGGGCGTGGTTCGCGGCCGCTTGTATGGATTATTTCATTGCGAAACACGGCTTCGCGGCGGCGGCCGTAACAATGTAGGAATCCTGATACCAGGACCCATTTGACGGGCGCTAACCTCCAACACCTCCATTTCGGTTCCTCAGAATGGAGGATAATGCGTCCGGCTGGGGTACGGCAGTCAGTCCCACGCCTAACTTTAACCGTCAGATATCGAAATAGATCTCACACTATCGCTTAATGGTCGTGGGTCACCGAGTTTGTTGGGCATGGATTCCCTACTTTCATTAATAGCGATTAGGATTGGCACAAGGAATGCGGACAGTAGATCATCGACAAGGGTTCAAAAAAGCCAACCTGTCGCTTTAAAACTCAGCTTCAGACCCAGTGACGAGGTGAGCCCCTTTGCCTTTGACTCTTGGTTGCGGGACGAAAAATTTAGAGACTCTGCAGTCTCATGCGAATAGAAATTTTTCTGCGAAGCGCGTGGGTGTTGGAATGGTCTATACTCAAGGCCTTCCCCAATACACGTGGTGTGTCGGCGGGTGACAGGGTTCATTACAGCAATGTTCATTGCTCTGTTCATTGCTCGAGCGTGTTGTCAAACGTGGGGTAGATCTAATTCATTTTCAAATCTTAGCCAAAGTAAGCATACAGTACACTCGCATTGTCAGATGCGACAGGTTCTCACTGTAATACTGCGATGCCATGCGTAAGCGAGTCCAGGTTAGCCATACAGCACAGCCCTCCTAAATACGGATAGATTCGGCATACAGTCACCTCTGTATGTGTCGACAGATCACCCACAATATCACGGATACTGTACCTCGTCTTGGCAGCTGTCATTTGATTCGTTCTGTCGTTATGTCAAGGTATCTATATCAATCCCTACATCTCAGCCCCAGCCGTACGTAGTACGAATCTTTGTCTCTCACCCCCAAAGGCTACGACTCGGAAATACATTTCACGGCTCCTCTCGATCCGGCTTAGTCTGAGCCAAATGCGCCTCCATCACGCCTCCAGGACTCATTTTCACGGCGGCAGTAGCAGTTTTCAACGTTGCAACTCTCATTCTGGGAAGGACCTCTCACACTACGCCGTGAAAGGACTCAATATCCACTTATGACCGCCGGCCTATCTGAGATGAATGTGCTGTTTACGCGATGCCAAGTTGGGTAGCAGCCACTCGACATCCGTGTATGCATGAAACGGAGATGGAGATGTTATTAGCACTACGATTAACGCACGTGTTTTTTTGGAGAGGTAATAGTTCCCATGCCTATGGGGTTTCTGAAGATAGGATACGTCCCGACAGTAGTACTTCGGGTGAGTATTGCGACCACAAGCGCTCCGAGGCTTTCCCTCCTTCATCGCTCCGTTCCACCTTCGAAGCGATCCTGGGACTGGCTGATATTCCCTCTCGGTTAAGTTAACACATGCGGATATCGTTATTGTCGTTCCCTACATTCCGTAAATAGAGTTATGCGACACAGGGCCTACTCATGGTCACGCGCACTCTGTCGCCCGGATCATGGTAGAAGTTAGTCCTCTCCTCCTAACAGTCATCTCACCTAGACATGAATGCATGAACGTCCATGGTGCAAAAAAAAGGTAGTGCTGAGTGTAGGCCAAGTGCTCTCCTAAAGCCAGCTCTCCATGCGGACCCTGTTCCTGTTCTCGTGGCCCTTGCGAACTGGGTGCTGCTCATCTCTTCAATCGGACTGGTTATTGCCTTGTCAGCACACTCTAGGCTCTGTGGGTCCGCGCATCAGTTCTAGAATCTTCTCCCTTGTCAGATGCTTTATTAGAAGATCGTCAGGCACCCTCATGATATTTTGGAGGCGTAGTGCTACGGGAAGTCGAATTTGCACTCTTATCTGATGTGGCGGGTACATGGGTCAGCTGTCGGATTGTTGGGCTGCACTGATCGCACCAGTGACTAGGACGCAGAGAACTCGGGATAGGAACTTCGACTTGGACCTCCTGATGCTGACTGTATGAGTAGCACCTATAGAGCACATGTCTGGAAGCCACCCCAAACGTTGCTTCCATGCTTCCAAGCGAGTGGGTCTATCTCAGGCTCGTGACGCTACCAGTGGGCCTCATTGGCGCATCACATGTACTCTCAGAGGCCACGAGTGACTCGAGCCTGTGAGCGCAAATGTTGAGCGCAGATGAATTCCAGTGTTCGGATGTCCTGGGCGCGTCCATGGCATTGGATGCCGGAGGGGAGATCCTCTCTGCCGGTCTGGCGTTTCTTAGAAGTTTTTTTTTTCACCCCAACATCTAGAAACGTTTCTCCGGTGATTTTAGCGATTCATGTGCGGCTCTAGTACGTGTCTTATCTTATACTTATAATACACGGCCGGACACCTTGCCCGATGCCTGTTGAGGCGCCTGTCTGGCTCAAAGCATTGCCATCAGGTACACGGTTACTCAGCTATGGAGGGTATTTCAAGAAAACAGGTGCATAAGCAAAGCAACTGCACTCCTTGCATTTTGCAAAGGATGCAATATGCCCCATGAGGGCAATCCCGGTAGCCTCACCGGAATTGTGGTAGCGATCCCTCCGGTAGCCCACCTAACTACTGTAGTCTCGGTCAGCTATCCGATTTATCATCCAGCCTATCGGCCAGTCGCATTATGCGAAAGCGTCTAGGAAGAAACTTAGGGCCCTCCCGGATTATGCCTATCAGCTGATCGTGGTAGCGATGGTGTTCCGAGAGCAACAAATGTACTCCGCCATTGGCCGCCACATCACCGAGCCGAGGGGAGCAGTGGGCGTGCTGCAGTTGAGACTCCGTGGCTGCGGAGTTCTTGTTTCAGAAACACTACTGTATGTGATCGTGATCCATCATGTTCAGTACCATGCCTTGCCGAGGCAGACTCGGACACTCGCTCAATCGCACGCTACTGCGTAGTACTACAGTACTACTTCCGGTGGTCAAGGCTACTACGCTTGTATGTGAACCTTGATGTCCTCCAGAGATATCTCACGCACTTCGGGACCCATGATCTCTCAAAATTCAAAATGTCTGTCGGTAATTTTTTGCAAGATTGAAGCCAAGGCCAGTACCTCTCAAATCTCGGTCATGTGGTTTTTCGTAACCCAGCGACAAGGTCGACGAACACAGGAACCAGGTGATCTTGAGAACTGAAAAAGGGACTGAGGACAGCAACGACCAGGTCTTGCCAAAGCCTTTTTTTATGTCTTCTTTTGTTACGAAATTCCATTTCTCTTCTCGATCTTTCTCTATCATTCTACGACTCGTGACTCAGACTCGTACCTTCCTGACCTTTCTATACGCTTCGATGGCATGTTGATGACTCGTTTCTTGGACCCTTCTCAATCGTTCTACAGCTTTCGATGACCTGTTCTTTTACTATAAAAACCCTTCTTGTTTCCTAAGAACGAGCCTTAAGCTTGACCTGTTGTATCTTACTTCAGTACAAGTAGCTGCTCGAATACGATCCCCTTGACTTGTGCATCATCGCTCCGCGCTCAGATTGAGTCGCACTCCAGAACTTATCTCGTGATCGCATCACGTGATTACCGAACGAACCTCGAACGAACGACGAACTCGAACACGCCTTACTGAGCGTGACATTAGGTCAAGCTTTCCCAACTTGAACCTTTGATCGAATCCGAAATTGAACGAAATGGCACCGGCTTCATCACACTTCGCAAAGTCCCAAGGAGGAGGACAAATTCGACTTCCATTCAACCTTGGACCGAGAGTCAAGGACGACTTACAGAACGAATACAAGAAGAATATCTTTCACCTTAAACAAGGCGAAGACGGAGCCCCATGGATGGGTTTCTACACACGATTCAATGGAGCAAAAGTCGCCGTTGAAAACTACTGTGGTGTATGGTTCGAAATTCGGATCAATCCGAACACCACCAATTTCGAAGCTTCCCGCGTTGCACGCGACGAACTTGGACTTATCCATTTTCCCGAACGAAATATGAATCTTATTGAACTCAAACTCCAGACCCAGAACTACGAGCCATACGACGGCGATGCACCTAGAGCACCACTAACTGGGTTCTCTACGGTCACCATAGGCGCAGCAGGAGGAGGACCTCCCGCAGAAGGACGACCATCCTCTCGTGCTAGCGTTCACTCTGTCGCAGGAAAAGATGATGAAACTAGAGGTTTCAACTTCGACTCAAAAGGCAAAGGACGTGAAGACGAAGACAGTACGCCTAAACGTTCTGATGCTGGTGAAGGGTCACGCAAACCCTTTGGAGGATTTGGGTCAGGAGATCCTGATCCTGAGGATAACCCCTTTACAGACAAGGGTACCGACGAAGATAAACTAAACGCAATGGTCAGATTAATCAAAGGCGATCGATTAGAAGGCACACCCCCTGCATCATTCAAGGGTGACAGATCAGACACCCTCCGATTTCTCCTTGCATTCGACCGATTCGTCTTTTTGAATTATACCGCTGGCATTATGCGAGACCCCGTCAAGAAAACGGCCTACTTCTTAGGACTTCTCGACGGGAAGGCGACATCCTGGGCCCTGCAAGCTTCGCAGTGGCTTCGTAAAATCCGTGATGGAGTCGAAACTACACCATTCGGCTATGACTGTTGGCAGATCACAGAACGAGAATTTCGTGATGCCTTTACAGATTATGCCGACGCCGACCGAGCCCATCAAGAGCTCCTTCGCCTTCGCATGAAGGACGGGAGACTTGACGAATATATCGCCGAGTTCCAAGACCTTACAACACGCGTTAGCATGGATAAAAATGACCCTAACGCATTACGCCAATTTGCGCAGGGACTTCAGGGGACACTCGCCGAAACATGCATCACTCACAATAGCCCCGAAAACTTCGCGCAATGGGTTCAAAGTGCACAACAAAACCATCGCAATTGGTTGAAAATTCAAGCCCTCAAAAATTCGTCACCTTTCCAGCCTCGTCGTCCCGGCACTAATCCTTTCACTTGGCGCCGTAACAACAATAGTGGCAATACGAACCCTCGTCCTTACAGGCCACCCCAACGTGATCCAAATGCCATGGACGTCGACGTCATTCGTAAAGCTACAACAGATGACGAAAAAGAACGTTACCGCAACGAGGGCCGTTGTTTTAATTGCGGAAAACAGGGACATCTTAGCCGAAATTGCCCCACGCGCACACCTCGAATTGCTACCATCACACATGCTGCAACCACGATGCAACCCACCAGCAACGTTCCTTCTGTTCCATCAGAAGATCGAGCTTCGAAGATCCGCAAAATGGCAGAATTCTCTATGACTTTAGGGACAGACGAACAAGAACTTCTGGCTAAAGAGTTGAAACAACTTGGCGCGGATTTTCCATAAGCTCGGATTCCTCAGCCTGGATTCGAGCCATTTTACCTAACAGTGTCTTTGTACCTAGGATAAATTCTCTACAAATGAAAATTCTTTTACTACACACTGAAGGGAAAACGGCTGAAGCTCTCGTTGATACTGGAGCAACACACAATTTCATGACCCAGGGAATGGCGAAATCCCTCCAAATCCCCATTAAACGATTAGCAAAAAATCGAACTATCCGAAACGTTGATGGAACCACGAATAAAGGAGGACAAATCACCCATTACGTGGATCTAACATTCCAATCGAATCAACCTATGCAATATAACCAACGGTTCTATCTAGCCGACATTGGAAACGACAGTATTATCTTAGGATACCCCTGGATCGCTGAAACTAAACCTAATCTTGATTGGGAACATCCACATAAAAATCCCGTCCTCCTTGCTGGAACACCAGAATGGTTTCAAAATGCCGATCTACAAGATGGAGATGAAATTATCATGACCATCTCAAAAACTACACACGCCCAGCAGTTAGCAGAAGCATCCCATGATCAAACGGAGAAGAAATGGACAGACATCGTTCCTGTGGAGCTGCACCAATTCGAAAAGGTCTTTAGTGAGGAAGCCGCTCATCGATTCCCAGAACCAAAACATTGGGACCACGCTATTGATCTATTGGATAACGCACCACCTGTCTTAGACTGCAAAGTTTATCCACTTACCATACAGGAACAAGAAGCTCTAGATAAATTCCTTAAGGAACATCTCCAAAAAGGATATATTCGACCTTCCAGTTCCCCTTACGCGGCCCCCTTTTTCTTCGTTAAAAAGAAAGATGGGAAACTTCGACCTGTCCAGGATTATAGACGTCTTAATACTTGGACTAAGAAGAATCGTTACCCGTTACCATTGATCGCTGAACTTGTCGACAAAGTACCTGGCAAAGATTGGTACTCTACAATGGATATTCGATGGGGATTCAATAATATCCGCATAAAAGACGGCGATCAATGGAAGGCAGCTTTCAAAACGAACAAAGGATTATTCGAACCAATGGTCATGTTCTTCGGTCTTACCAATTCCCCTTCTACATTTCAAACAATGATGGACGACATTTTCCGAAATGAGTTAGCACAAGGATGGCTCAAAATCTATATGGACGACATCTTAGTAGCGACCACAGGTACTACTACCGAACATTTCGATAAGGTTCGCCTAGTCCTGCAAAAACTTCAAGATAACGACCTCTTCCTTAAACCTGAGAAGTGCAAGTTCGCACAAAAATCAGTTGAATATCTTGGTGTTATCGTTGGCTCTGATGGTATCGGCATGGACAATATCAAACTTCAAGGCATTATTGATTGGCCTATTCCTACCTCCGTCACTGAAGTTCGATCCTTCCTCGGTTTTGGAAATTTCTATAAGCCTTTTATCGCCGATTACGCTAAGATAGCGCGCCCTCTTCACGACCTCACAAAGAAAGGAGTTTCTTTCGCTTGGACAACAGTTGAAGATAAGGCCTTTCAAATGCTCAAATCTCGTTTCGCTGAAAAGCCTGTCTTGGCCACTATCGATCATCAACAGCCGTTTATACTCCAAACTGATGCATCGGCGTTTGCACTCGGCGCTACCTTATCTCAGGTCCAGTCTGATGGAAAGGAACATCCTGTTGCCTTTTTCTCATCGTCTCTTCTTCCCGCCGAAATTAACTATGATATCTATGACCGCGAACTCCTTGCTATTGTTAAATCCTTGAGACATTGGCGCCATTACCTCCTTGGTGCTAAACACACCATCACGATTCTCACGGATCATAACAATCTATCCTATTTCAGACAACCCCATAAAATTTCTGGCAGACAAGCACGTTGGATGGAAACCTTAGCTGATTATGACTTCGAACTTCGGCACATTCCTGGACATGCTAACACCGTTGCGGACCTCCTTTCCCGTCGTCCTGACCTTAAGGAGGGGATACAAACTATCAACGATGACGTCACAGTACTTCCGCAGGAACTTTTTACACGAAAAATTACACTTCCACTAGACAATGACAAAAGACGAAACGCAGTCAAAGAACTTCACGACACACCTATAGCGGCCACCCTGGAATTTCTAACACCTGGGCTCTTGTGAATCAGCAATATGAAGGCGAAGATCTACGACAATTCGTAGAACAATATGTCAAAGGATGCCCGACGTGTCAATCAAATAAAGTTCAAAGAGGAAAAGCACGTGCACCAACTCAACATCTAGATACACCGGTGGAAGAAGGACCTTTTCAATACGTTAGCATGGATCTAATCACAGATTTACCCCCATCTGGAAATTATGACGCCATCCTCACTATCGTTGATCAAGGGTGTAGCAAAGCAACAAAATTTATTCCATGTCGCAAGACTATAACTGGTGAAGGAATAGCCACGCTTTACGTCCGACATCTACTCCCATGGTTCGGATTACCAAAGCGAATTATATCAGATCGAGATCCTCGATTCACAAGCACATTCTCTAAAGAACTATGCAGACAAACTGGAGTTCAACAAAATCTTAGTACAGCCTTCCATCCTCAAACAGACGGACAAACTGAGAGGATGAACGCGTGGGTAGAACAATACCTGCGACACTGGGTGAATCAACAAGGACAAGATAACTGGGTCTCTTATCTTCCCTTAGCAGAATACGCCCATAATTCCTGGCCCCACGACGTTACAAAGAAAACTCCTCATGAACTTCTATTTGGAATAAAACCCCAAATTAAAGTTGATTCATTAGAAGAAGCCAATTCTCCAACAGCAACCGAACGTCTTATCGAACTTCAACAAGCGCGTTTACATGCTGCACAAGCCCTTCTCAAGCGATACAAAAGCCGAGAACCACGGATACAATACGAAGTAGGACAACGTGTCTGGCTAGAAGGAAAGAATTTGTCTTTCAACATTCCTTCACGCAAACTAGCCCCAAAGAGATACGGACCTTTTATCATTTCACAAAAGATTTCCAACGTCGCCTACAAATTGGATCTTCCAGACTACCTCAAGGTACACAACGTGTTTCATATCGATCTGCTAACACCATACAAGGAGACGGAACAATATGGACCAGCGTTTGTTCCTCCACCACCTGACCTTATCGATGAAAATGAGGAACAAGAAGTCGAAGCTATCCTTGATGTATGGCGAAAAGGGAAAAGCCGTCACTTACAATACCTAATCAAGTGGAAAGGGTTTCCAACATCCGAAAACGAATGGGTAGAGAGTACTCATATGCATGCAGACGACCTAATCAAACAATTCCATACCTCGCGATTGACGAAGGATAAAAGGACGTCGAAATGAAGCTGAGACAACATCCTCCAATACTCCCCACTACTACTACAATGTCTTCGCCCTCTAGCACTCCCACTTCCACTGAAACCATCATCGAAGGCCGCCTGAGGTCTATCAATACGCACATCGATCCCATCTACTTTGACAACCTTACCGTCGCCGTCTACAACGCTGCCCTCATTGGGAACCTCTGGAACTTGGCAAGAGCCGGAAACCACGAAGAGTCTCCCCCACCAACTATCCGCGAGTTAGCTCGTCCCCCACTTTACACTACACCTACATCACCGCCACCACCTTTCCCTATTACCGACGAAGAGTTACAGGTTCGAGAAGAACAAAACCTGTACCTCATCAACGAACTCCCTTCCAACTTGACCCCTCTTTCATCTCCCACCAACGAAACACTTCCACAGGATCACCCTGGCTATGGCTGGCTGTTTAATCACCCGCAGAGCAAGCGATATCATCCCCTTCTTATTAACCATAACAGTCGGGTTTCCGTAGCCAAGTACGTCAGATACAATATGGAATCGACAATCCCCACTATCGAAGGCACTATGGGTTTCGATTGCCCTATCGTTGAAGTTGAGTTGCGTTATCCTACACGTGACCAAGGCTATTCTCGTCTCAAGAATCGTGAACAACGGATCTTCGACTCGAATACCCAACACCGCCATAATCTCGACAATATCGTCAAGGATCTGGACGATTGGGCTTTAGAAGCTGAGGTGGCTTACTATAGGCATCTCACTGACGATCTAGAAGGATTCCACGGCCAAATCAATAGCCTCCGTCAACAAATCAACGACACTATGATCGATATCCGTGAATCGGTCTGGAGGCTTTCACAGGCCGACGCTTACAATCGCGTCATGGCCCCCGCACAATTCTCTGAGGACGACCCTGCCTTATGGGCACCAAACAACGAAATCCGCCTACAGATCAATCGGGAGTCGTTCACACCCACTGTCGACAACTCCATTCATTACTGCTCTTGGTGTCAAACCGCCGCTCACAATGGTCGCAACTGTACCATATTCGTCCAGTGCACCTATTGTCATCGCTACGGTCACGTCGATGAAGTGTGCTACACCCCGCATCAAAGGTGTTCGCATCGGCAGTGTTACGTTGACTCTGCCCATTCAAGGTACAACAGACCTTGTCGGTCTCGTCCTTATAGGCCAGAGCGACACGACAATCAAGAAGCTCATCGTCTTAACGTACGTGATAGGCGGATTAATAGGAGGGCCGACAGACGCGGTCGAGTTCGACAAGTCGAAGTGGTACTCTAAAGGAGGGGGTGATGTTACGAAATTCCATTTCTCTTCTCAATCTTTCTCTATCATTCTACGACTCGTGACTCAGACTCGTACCTTCCTGACCTTTCTATACGCTTCGATGGCATGTTGATGACTCGTTTCTTGGACCCTTCTCAATCGTTCTACAGCTTTCGATGACCTGTTCTTTTACTATAAAAACCCTTCTTGTTTCCTAAGAACGAGCCTTAAGCTTGACCTGTTGTATCTTACTTCAGTACAAGTAGCTGCTCGAATACGATCCCCTTGACTTGTGCATCATCGCTCCGCGCTCAGATTGAGTCGCACTCCAGAACTTATCTCGTGATCGCATCACGTGATTACCGAACGAACCTCGAACGAACGACGAACTCGAACACGCCTTACTGAGCGTGACATCTTTGATGTCTTCAAGGTCTTTACGGCTATATCATTTAAATACCAATTCCTGGGCTCAGTAATGTTGCAGTGCTCACTCAGGCTCCTAGTGTAGTGCTTCGTGCTCAGCGCCCAGCGCCCGTGCCACTGGGGCAAAAATTTGGTGGAACTTGTTCCACAAGATGCGTTTGTGGTCGCACCCGCGCCGTGAGCGACCGGGAAGGAAGCTTCCGCATTGCGCTTACATAATGCGATGTTTCAGTGTTTCGGCTTCGGCCGCCGTGGCGGCCTCTGATTCGCTGTGGCCAATCAACATGTTCCTTCGTTGTGCTGATTTGTTCGTCTGGTTTATCAATCTTCTCGTCGTCATGGCTGGTTTTCTTATAGTAGAGGTGATGCAGAACAGAAGCAGAACAATTTCCCAAACGTTATATCCACTATGAGGCCCGTGAGTCGCGCACTGGTAGTTAAAAAGGTGTCCCGATTGCGCTCGCATTTGTGAACCCAGCTTCACGTAGGGTTGGATTCAGGTCATTTCATTGGGTCATTTGTCATAAAAAGTAGGTACAATGACCGCCACTCGCAAATGAGCAAAATGTCAGGTTGGGACGCTAAAAACTTCTCTGGTGATGAACACTGCCATTGGCATGACAATATAGACAAAAATTGCAAAGGGGGTAAAAATGTGTCTGTTACTCGAACAGACAAATGTATGCATTGCTGTGTACAGAAACCGTTTGTTCAAAATCTGTACTCAAGTTGTAGCGTCCGTGGCGCCTCGGTATGTGATTGGCTCACACGCCTGCCAAAGAATAGAATGTTAGCTTCCGGCATTGAGCGCGCTGGCACATGGCACATGGCAGTAGTTACAACATGCTGACTTCGCTGGACTTCCGAACATCAAACTCCAGAGTAGCGAGTGCTTTACTGTTCTCACTTACTATCCACGATGTTCCACCGCCATACAGGTGTCGTAGTGGACGTTCCCGATAGACGTGCGTCCCAACAGACCCCTCTCTAACCCCGTAGCCACAGCCACTCCGCCGGATGTCACGGCTAGTAGGCGGCTGAGCGATGGAGATCCTGCTCACGACCCAATTTTGCGAGTGTTGCGCTGACTTCGCCCTTTCAATGGACAGCGTCGTTTTCCTCCGCTGTGGGGAGTTCCACTGATGCCATGTCCGTATTCAATCCAAAAATGCTCGACGCCAGCATTCGTGATGTCGTGGCGTCGCTTTCGGGCAACGACAAGACAAGCGTGCTCCTTTTTGCAATGGAACACCTACCCATGAAAGCGGAGTGCGTTTCCCGTAAACAGGCGCGTTGCCTAGAACCCGCTGATCCTGCATATGAAGCTCCAGAACGGTGATCGAGAACGGGGTCCAGTCCTGCCTCCAGGTCTCATCAATGTACCAGAACAAGGTCATCCAGGCTCGCCTTCTACGCGCGAAGGCTAGATTTGCTGCTGGATTACGTGGTGCGGCACATCAAGGTATATCTCCTGTTGTCGCTGTTGTGATGGAAAGGTCCTTCCTAACCTTACCCACCACTTATGTTAGATTTGCAAGCCATTCTCCAGTTGGACCCCAGCCACCGTGAGGCAATGGAATTACTGCCTCCGGCTGGTGGGAAGAAGATGCCAGCGGGGAGCGGTAATGTAAGCCGCGTTATGCAAGTATCCCTCTATGGCAGCGCTAAATTTCGATTCCAGAATCGCATGTCGCCACCCCCACGTTTCTCTAACGAAATTTGGAGAGACATAGCATCTTTCCTTCCCCGCCACGATCTTCAGAACCTCCTCCTGGTTCCGCACGTGCTATCCTCGATCGCCAGCCAGCTCCTGTTCAGGAATGTTTGTTTGCAATTCGGGACTGCACAGCTAGAATCTGGATTTACAGAAGCTGCAGCGGACATCGACAAATGGCATGCCCGGCGTAGTGCTGAAATTCTGACTCGACTTGTCTCTGACGTGGCATACGCGGGTCTAGTTAGATCCTTGACTATATGGGCCCCCGAGAAAACGAAGAACGTCTTGACCTCATTCCAGACAGGTGTGAACCCATTTCGTAGATGTCTTCTCAGAATTGATTGTTGAATCAGCAATGCTGGCGACTGTCCTTCCGAAGCTTACCAACTTGAAAGTCTTCCGCTGCCAGATGAGTAGTGAAGCTCTCGGCCCGCTTCTCGGAATATTGGAAACTAGCCATCCAAATTTACGAGGTCTCGCTATCGCGTATGCCCTGTTTTCATAGAACCAGGTCTTTCGAATTTTCTCACCAAGACTTTTTGCAGATCGACCAACTCGTCACCTCCGCTGTTCCCAGCATTACGTTCGCTCAACCGCTTTGTGTACAGCGGCGAAAATGACGGCGCTCTCTTGACTGTCGACGGTTTCTTATCTACCCAAACCGTTGCACTCCACACCCTCGTTATTCACCACGCTCATGTCTACCCGGCCCCATTCCTACCTACCAGCAGTCTCCGGAATCTTTTCCTTACCTTGTCCTTTTCCAAGGCCGAGTTCCTGTCACAACTATTTGCACACGGACAGGAACTAGAGTGTCTTCGACTCGAGGTTAACCTCGAGAGTGCCTGTGTGTTGTCGACCGTATTCCGCGCGCACGCAAAGTCAAACTCGTTCCCTGCGCTACGTAAGCTGTCATTCGTGCTCAATACTGCAGTAAATGGCCTTACAGATCGGGACCTCTTCCCGGCTGTGGCTGAGTTTGTGCGGGCGCATCCCATGCTCGATGCGCTTTGTCTGTCAAACGTGCTACGACTACCAAGTTTCGGCTTCGACGCAGCCATTTGGGGGATGTTGCCGTCGCTCTCCAACCTCCGCACACTCTCGATCGATGTCCCAAAGGATCTTCACTTTGCACTCTCAGCGTGGCTCATCCCGCGTGGCGTCACTGCTCTGGAATTGCGAGTTCACAGACCAGGAACAACGGCCGTTGATTTAAGTGTAAGATATCCCTTTTCTCTCTGGCGTAATATGCACGATCTCACCACCAACGTACGCAGCAATTATCGCCTGGATTGCCCAGCGGACTCAAGTTCCTCTCCGTGCCTTTTGCTCCCTTCGATATCCAAACCCTTATCCAAAACGGTCTCCCGACGCTCCGCCTCGTACGCCTCCGCGATGGCAGTTTTTACACCATTCACGCCACAGGTGGAGAAAAGGAACTGGAACAATGGCCAGATCGGCGAGAGAGATTCTACTTCGATGATTACCTGGAACAGTTGAACTGCGAGGAACTGAGATTCCTGTACCCAAAGTACTCCGAGCCGTGGGGTTGGTAAGACAGATATTTACGAACAACTAGCGCGATGCAATGGTTTTTTTGTCGAAATTTCATCTTGTGACATTTGTATCTTTCTCCTTGTGATTGTTTTGATGTCTGAGTCTGCATGATATAGCATCTTTCGATCCTACCGAACAAGCCGCATTGTCTGGCATAGTCCATTCGCTATTCTTTATGGGACCTATCGTGGTAAGGCTTTGAAACAAACCGGGCACAGTTCAACGCGCTTACTTTGCCAGATCATGTTTGTGCGTCTGAGGTAAGAACGAACCTTGACGTGTCCCGATGTACTGTAACAAGCGTGCTCCACCTCGAGTTGTCGTTTTCGCGGACTCAAGAATTGCTCTACAAGTATGACAACATTCCGGATACTCTGAATGGTAAGAACAAGACCTGGGTTATCTGCCTAATCATAGACGTTACCACAACACATGGCCGACGGCGATTTGCATCTAAGGGTTCTAAAAGTGTGGTCGTAAACTGGTCTAAGAGATGCACTGGCAGTGGGAGGAGTAATGCATGTGCCTTTACCTTTTACCTCTTTGCATACAGTTACAGTTGGTTGAAGAAGCGAATTGTAAAGTAATGTACTTACAGCGACGCACATTGTTACTCGATGCTAGATCATGTCGCTAGAGTAATATGTGGTTGTGTTGGACGCAATGCCGTGACTAGGGGCGGCGCCTTGCGGTAGCCTGTAGAGTTATCGCCATCATCCAGCCAAGGGTTTCAACGTTACAGGCACATGATGTCCGAGGACGAAGACCTCGCACGGTGAGTGTCATAACTTATTGTAGATTCCTGAGACTGTCTGTTGATTTTTATTCTTGAAGAGCTATCGCGCAATCTCTTTTAGATTCCGGCCGACCGCCACCTTCCTCAGCGCGTCGCATCGTGAACGACGACGACGATGACGCGCGATTTCGTGCTGATCTTGCACGCGTGATTTCCGACTCGAAACCTGCCGCATCGCCGACCACTTCCATCATCTCGCTCTCCACGGACTCAGACGCGGACCATGCCATCGGTCCCGCCTCAACCGCGCCAACCAACTCGATCTTTCTGACGGAGCGCGCGCAACTTGAACAAGAGCGCCTTGCGCGTCTCAAGCGACTGCGTGGAGACTCAGAGGACTCGAATCGAGCTGTGCCGCCGCCGATGAAACGTGCGACGCCGTCTGGAATAACGAACGGCGCGCTCGCTTCGCAGGAAGAGGTGGAAAATGACCCGGAGGGGGCTGAGGTGTTCTGGGACGGCGAGCTGCGCCAAACAGCCAACAAGCACGTCGAACCTAGACGCAACGGAGAAGACGGCAAAGCGGTCTTCAGGTTGTCGCAGATTATCGGAGACGTGCGTTCTGCGTTTTGTCACCTCTAGTCTAGTCCCACGCTTCTGAGCCTCCGGATCCAGACATCGCAGATTGAACTCGCCATCATCTCAACCTACGCCCTCCAACTCTCTTGGATCTATACCTTTTTCGCTCCCAGCACTCCCGTTGTGCTCGTCACTCAACCTGCACCATCGGAGAATGGGAGCGCGACTATAAAGCAGGTGCTTCCGAATTGGATTCGCGTTACGCCCTTCTTGCGCGGTGGACGTGGGGTGATGCACATGAAAGTACGTGTGACCTCTACAGGAGATCTCTGGCTGATATTGACCGGGTTGCGAAGTTCTTCCTGCTCTTCTACAAGTCAGGAAGATTGCGTGTCGTCGTTTCAACCGCAAACCTGATGGATCACGATTGGCGCGACATCGAAAATACGGTCTGGGTCCAGGATGTGCCTCGCCGGCCGTCACCTATCCCTCACGAACCTAAAGCTGATGACTTCCCTTCGGTTCTCGAACGCGTTCTTTACGCGATCAACGTCGCGCCTGCTATTACGAGTCTAGTCTCGACCGATGTACGTCGCACCCAGACCGTTCGTTACCCACCCATGCCGCTGACCAGGTCCATGGAAGCATCCCGACATTCCCCTCACGGCCCTGCGTGCCGGCGTGCTCCGTACGCGTTGGGACTTCTCGCGCGTACGACCAGCGCTCGTCCCGAGCCTCGCAGGGAAGCACGAGGGCTGGCCTTCCGTCCTCAAGTCAGGGCACACGGCTCTCATGCGCGCAGTCCACCGGCTCAATCCGCAGCAGCGGGCCGTCTCGCTTGAGTACCAGGTCCGTCACCCCTTGCAGGAACCGCCTGAACCATTCTAAAACTCTCACAGGGGTCGTCCATCGGGGCATACAGTGCTGGATGGCTCGCTGAGTTCGTGCTTTCTACAAAGGGTACCAGCCCCGAGGCAGCGCTCAGCGCGCCAAAATCACGCCGCTCGGCGACGCCGATGCCCGCGCTTAGCACGCTGAAGATATTGTTTCCGACGTGGGACTGGGTGCGCAGCAGCGTGCTTGGCGAGGCGGGAGGCGGGACGATGTTCTGTCGCAAGAGCATGTGGGAGGCCGCCAAGTTCCCTCGGAACCTGTTTTGCGAGTCGCGGAGCCGGCGTGGGCGAGTGCTGATGCACAGCAAGGTGAGCTTGCGCACTTGTCCAAGTATATTGCTGACGTAGTTTCAAACAGATGATGATTGCAGTGTTTGTTGGCGCCGGCTCGTCAGCTGCAGATGAGGACTCGGATTCGGAGACGGACTCGGACATCATGGAAGTCAAGATGGATCAAGATGATGCAGTGGGCTACGCGTACGTTGGCTCTCACAACTTTACGCCGTCAGCGTGGGGCACACTTTCTGGGTCAGGATTCACTCCTGTCCTCAACGTAAGTGCCTCTGCTGTGGGCTGGTCGTTTGCTAAATTTAAATCCGGTTAGGTGACAAACTATGAGCTTGGAATCGTGTTTCCGTTGAAGGACGAGGCGGAGATTGATCGAATGGTGTGCTATGAGCGACCACCGAAGCGATACGGTTCTAGAGATCGTCCATGGGTACGACTTTTTGCGTATATTTTTTCTGTGAGGTGCTCACATCGATACCCATCAGATGCAGGAGGAAAGTGAAGTCTTAAACGGGGAATAGATTGGATAAATGTACGTGGCCGGAAACCTGTATTTCAACAACGAATAGGTCTATCATGATGGTCATGACCGGCAACCCCGTTGTGTTAGCGTGCTCTTGGAAATACGCATTCACAGTAAGTTGTGAGAAACACGCAACCAGCTTCGTGCCACGCTGAGTGCTTTTCCCTTCCTTCGCTTGAAGGCCGTCGTCCACTTGCTTGCCTATGTGCTACAGTTGACGTTGACTCTCTGAAAACCCTTTCTTCTAGAAAATGCATATTCGCAGAACGCCTACCTATCCTCAAAAGGTTACGGTGTTACCTACCTGGGTGAAGCCATTGTGTTAATCAATTAAGTTCCACCATCAAAGCACAATAATCCCTCGGCACCACAGCGGTACCTGGACCGTCCTCCATTGCAATAATTGTGCGACACCTCTCCACAATCCCAAACGACGCGACTGGCCTTCTTTTTTCCGCATCTTCTATTTGTGCGGAATAAATACGTGTAAATACAAGGATAAATACTGCACAAACAACGCGTCCAAGTCGCGTCCTCCGACTCGGAAACAGGCAGACGTTTTTGGCCCCAGCCCCCTTCCCATCCTCCGAGTCCTTGCTCCTGCTGGAACTTTAGATTATCGCAATTTGTCCCGAGGCTTCTAACGGTTGCAGGCACAGGTGACAATGTCTGAGGACGAAGACCTTGCAAGGTGAGTGTCATAGATCCCTAACTCTAGCACGTTTGCCAAATGCTATTCTTGAAGAGCCATTGCACTATCTCTTCAAGATTCCGCCCGACTATTCCCTCCTACCCCAGAGCGGCACATCGTGAGTGACCGCGAAGACAACGAACATGGCGGCGAAGTCGAAAACAACGACTCGGAGAAGGAAAGCGAGGAAAGCATAGAAGAAGAAGAATACAATTCATACGATGAATACGTCAAATACGTCGAACATGTCAAACACCTGGAATCTGACGAAGATGAAGACGAAGATGAGTTCGATGGAAATGAAGACGACCAAGACGAAGAAGTTGCAGACGAGTACGAATCCGACGGTTACGACGATTACGAAGAAGTCCTAGACGACTTCGGCGGATTCGACACATATAGCAAATACATCGCAGATCTCAAACGTCGCTACCAAACCGAAGATGACGCACGTCTTCGTGCTGACCTTGTACGCGCCGTCGCAGCATCGAAAGCAATCGCACCGTCTACCACCTCCGTCGCATCTCTCGCCTTCCACTCAGCCTCAAACTAGGCCATCGGTGCTGCAGCCGCAGGGCCTTCTACGGCCGCTATCAATCCCGACCTGCCTTGTTGGACATGTTGGATCGCTCTGCCTTCCGGCGGATCGTGGCGTGCTCGAACCGGAGCGGCTTGAGCGATTCAAGCGACGACGTAGAGACTCAGAGGACTTACATAGAGCAGAGTCTCCACCCCCGAAACGTCCGACACCGTGTAGGACAACGAACTACACATCCGCTTCGCAGGACCCAAGACGGACGGGAGAGGGGTGGCACATGGTCTAGAAGAGGCGGAAGTGTTCTGGGACGGTGAGCTGCGCTAAACAGCTAACACGCATGTGGAACTAGGCACAACGGAGAAGACGGAAAACCGGTTTTCAGGTTATCGCAGATCATCGGAGACGCGCGTTCTGCCTTTCATCGCTCCTAGGCTTACTCTAATAACGCCCCGGATCCAGAAATCACAGAATCATGCCCTTTAACTCTCCTGTATCCATACTTTCTTCTCCGGTACTCTCGTCGTGCTTGTCACTCAACCTGTGCCTTCGGAGAATGAGAACGCGACCATAAAGCAAGTGTTCCCAAATTGGATCCGCGTGACGCCATTCTTGTCTGGTGGACGCGGGATGATGCATATGAAAGTATATATGACCTCCAAGTCTATTGGTATCTCTGCGCAGATATCGACGTGGCAAAGTTCTTCTTGCTCTTCTACAAGTCAGGAAGATTACGCATCGACGACGCGGCATCGTCGTTTCAACCGCGGACCTGATGGAACACGATTGGCGTGACATCGAAAATACTATCTGGATCCAGGACGTGCCACGCCGGCCGTCACCTATCCCTCATGATCCTAAACCTGATGATTTTTCTTCGGTTCCTGGAACGCGTTCTTTGTGCTATCAACGTCGCGCCAGCTATTACAAGTCTAGTCTCGACTGATGTACGTCACCAACCGGAACGTTCCCTATCCTCCTGTGCTGCTGACCAAGTTTGAAGCACCGTAACATCCCAATACCGGCCCTATGTGCCCGTGCACTCCGCACACGCTGGGACATCTCGCGCGTCCGACCAACGCCCGTCCCGAGCCTTGCAGGGAAACACGAGGGCTGACCTGCCGTCCTCGAGTCGGGGCATACCGCCCATAAACGTGCGGTCCACTGGCTCAACCCACAACAGCGGGGCGTCTCGCTCGAGTACCAGGTCCGTCCCTCTGCAAGAAAAGTCTGACTGCTGTCCCAACATAGGATCCCTACAGGAATCGTCTATCGAACCTTACAGCTCCGACTGGCTTCCAGAATTCGTGCTTTCTGCTCGTGGCATGAGCCCCGAGGCAGCGCTCAACGCGCCGAAATCACGTTGTGTGGCAATACCGAGGTCCGCTCCCAGCACACTGAAGATTCAACCTCCATCGTGGGCTGGGTGCGTGGCAGCGCGCTTGGCGAGGCAGGAGGTGGTGCGATGTTTTGTCGGAAGAACACGTGGGAGGCCGCCAATTTCCCTCGGAACCTATTTTGTGAGTCGCGGAGCCGACGTGGGCGAGTGCTGATGTACAGCAAGGTGAGCTTGTGCACTCGCCTAGTGCATCTCTAATATGGTTCGAACAGATTATGATCGCAGTGTTTATTGACGCCGGTTCGTCGGCTGATGAGAGTCCGGGCTCGGAGACAGACCTTGGCGTCGTGGAGGTCAAGATGGACCAAGATGACGCACTAGGTACGCGTATACTGGCTCTCACAACTTTACGCCTTCGGCGTGGGGCACTCTTTCTGGATCAGGGTTCGCTCCTGTCCTCAACGTGGGTGTCCCTGCTATGCGGCGAGCGTCTGCTCATTGCCAAGTCGATCAAGTGACAAACTATGAACTTGGAATCATGTTTCTGCTGAAAAGACGAGGCTGAGATCAATCACGTGCTATGAGCGGCCACCGAAGCGATATGGTTCGAGAGATCAACCGTGGGCAAGTTTTTTGGTGATATGTTTAGTCCCAAGGTGCTTAATACATAGATGCTAAACAGATGCAGGGGGTCCAAAACGACCAATGTGACTCGTCTCCTTGTTTGGGTCAGCGTGCTGCTATACATGTGGAAATAAACATCCAACTGTGAGACAAAGCGTGTACAGCTTCTTGCGAACCGAGCGCCTTTTGCGTCCTTGCTTATTTCCTTTCTCCGCTGGATGTATGCTGGGGTACTGTCGAAATTTGAAATGGTAGTATCGCATCCGCTACTAGCCTGTCCTTCTCATGCTCTCTCTGAGTCCCCCCATACCGGGCTCGGCCATTCATTCCGTCGCGTCGGACAGAACCGGTACGCAGGTGAGTTGACAACCCACGCTCCGTGTCAAACACCAGCCAGCATTTAGTGCCATATGAAATTGGTTCCGTCTCGTAACGAACATGTACACCCAGCAAGGCGTTATTACCGTCCCAGAGTTTCACCAAAGCTCGTTCCCTTGTCAACGTGCTTCGAAGAAGACGTGCGCCGGATCAAAACAAAAAGTTGAAGACGCTTAGCGTCGGATCTCCCCGTTGACACGCCTCTGATGGATGGAATTTGTCGAATTGACTTTTTCAATCTCATGCTGAGCACCCAAGCAAAGCAATCAAACCTAGCTCATATGTACGATAGTCACTGTGTCGCTTTCGGAGCATTGGAAGACCTTGGTGCTTCTTCCCCGGATCAGCTCACGAAGGCTATCATCATTCATAACGTGACGCTTGTTTGCCAAATTCCCGCGCTGTTTCCCGAGAGGTTAATCACACGGCAGGCGACAAGGCGGGCGAGTCTCAGTCGAGTCAAGCATCGCCGATCAACGCCCTCCGTGCGAGTCCCCAAACCCTTATTGTGCCCAGGGAAACGCTGTTGCTCCCAAACCCTTGGAAATAAAATTTGTCGGCGCTGTGGGCTGTTTCTGCTGATTTCAGATACTTCCAATTGTCCATGGTTCAAGATCATGCGGTATTTGGAAGACGCGGTTTGGATAAAGTAATTATAGAAACATGCCACTTGAACTTACGTGAGTCTTTTACGTCCTTTTCGGTTCGGCTGGGTGGTCGTGAGGCACAATGGTGGGGACCTTTCGTCAATTATTGTCTGGTTCACTTGTCAAGACGCCCACAGCTACAGAGTAACCTGGCTGTTGAAAGATGACCAGATTCGTTGCGACTCATTGCAACGTATAAGACAGGTGGGCGCGCCTTATTATTCTCCCTATCCTGGAGCCATGACACGTCTTATCCTGGCCGGTCTGCTATTTGCAGCGTTCTTTGTAGCCGAGCCAGCTGCAGCACGCGTCAACTCAGCTCGGTCTCTCAACAAGAAACGGCAGGAAGCAGCCAAACGCTGGGAGCTGCCTGCCCGCGCTCCAAACTCTACAGCACCTTCAAGTTCGGGGGTGAAGAACATCACCTTCTCCAATCCTAAAGCCTCCCGTATGTATTATGCCAGACTCAACGAACTTTGCGTCTTCGTGTCTCACATGTTCGTAGAGTTTTATGTGGATGGCTCGAGCATCCCTGACGTCGACTTTGATGTCGGTCCATCGTGGTCTGGCCTACTCCCTATTAGCGCGGCAGCGAACGAGTCAAGAATGGTATGCTTTTGGTCAAAAATTTCGCGTGCCAACTTATCTGACTTCATGCGTAGCTATTCTTCTGGTTCTTCCCTCCGGGACCGGAAGGAAGCTTAGACAACCTTCTCTTCTGGTGTGTGCTCATTGCACGCGCCATATGGGACCCGACCAATCTCACTGTTATTCTAGGACAAACGGAGGTCCGGGTTGCTCTTCGCTTGAGGGTATGTTTCAGGAGAACGGCGTAAGTTCTCCGAAAGTTGTTGTCAATTCGATTTGCTAAACGTGACACGTCAGCCTTTCACCTGGAATTATGGGCAGGCTCGCCAACGCAGAATCAATGGAGTTGGACGAATGTATCCAGCGTCCTTTATGTTGACCAACCAGTTGGTACCGGGTTTTCGCAAGGGGTACCCGATGCACAGGTGCGCATTCTCGCGGCGCGACTGTTTGTCGTTTACTATCATAATCGATAGAACGAGGACGACGTTGCGGCGCAGTTGGTCGGCTTCTTGCAACAATTCTTAGAGGTCTTTTCGGAATTGAAAGGAAAGAAGTTCTACCTTTCCGGCGAAAGCGTGCGTACGGGTTTTTTCACCATCAGAAAATTCTGATTCTGGTGTTGTACCAGTACGCAGGGGCCTATGTTCCTTGTACGTGGCATCCTGGGTCGTCGTATTTGCGCTAAGAATGGCATTTAGATATTGCGAACTTCATCTACGAGAATACAACGACGTCTACGCTTGATCTAGATTTGCAAGGTATCTGGATCAGCGATCGTGAGTTCTTTAAGCTCGACTCGGAGTAAACCCTCATCATAATCTGTACAGCTATGATCAGCTGGCATGTTGTACAGAGCGAAATTCCCGCCGTTGGCTTCGTCCACAAATATCAACACGTGTTCGCCTTGAAGTTGGTCATTCGTTGCCCTAGTAAACCTTCACTGATCCGTGTACAGTCAATCTTTCCTCGCGCAAATCGACTCGATCGCAGAACAGTGTAATTATGCTGATTACATGGAGAAGTACGTTACGTACCCACCTCAAGGTCCCCTGCCGCTTCCTGGCCAATCAACGGATTACGACGAGGGCTGCGAACTTCAGGACCCAATATTCAATGCGGCCGTGATGCTCAACCCAGCTTTCAACCCGTACCGTATCTTCGACATGGTGAGCACCCTGCATGGCCCCCACCGTCGTCTGATGAGACCTTTTGCACAGTGGCCGATCCTATGGGATGTACTGGGCTTCCCGTAGATATCCCTCTCTTTTTTTTGTTCCATCCTCGATCTGAAGTTGCTGCCAGGGGTGCGTTTCCTCAGAACCAGACTCCGGTGTACTTCGATCGCCCCGACGTCATAGCGGCGATCCACGCGCCGACTGACGTCGTCTGGACCGAGTGTACCGACGTTAACGTATTCCCCAACGGCGACGCAAGTCTCCCGTCGTCGTTCACGGTGCTCCCGAATGTGATTGAGAAGACCAAGCGTCTTGTAATCGTGCATGGTCTCGCCGACTTCGTGTTATTCTCCGAAGGCACCCGCATCGCGCTGCAGAAGTGAGCCCTTCACATGTTTTACCCTCTCTGACAACGACCGAAACCTGAGCGCTGTCTGCCTGCCTTGCTACGTTATTTAGTATGACTTGTAGGTGTCGTTCTCCCCTGCGGTGAGGAACCCTAGCCTGATATCTTTCAAGGGGGCGGTTTGCAGGGATTCCAGCAGCCCATTGCCGATGACTCGTTCATTGTCGATGGCGTCGGCGCCTTGGGCAGCATGCACTCTGAGCGCGGGTTGACTTACGTCGAGGTCGCGCTCTCCGGCCACATGTATGTCCCGCGTGGTATATTTTTCTGGAACGTCGTGCTCACCAACTTCCAACGTGCGCAGGGTACCGCAATTCTCACCCAAGGTAAGTAGGACGATCGGTGTTGCTTGATATCAGTGTGACGACGTATATTCCTTGCAGGCGGCTTTCCAGATTTTGCAGTACTTGTTCGGCTTGAGGGACACCCCCTGAGGTCGTCATACCAGCCTCTACAGTACGATTCGCCATGTAGGCGTTGTGAAGAGTTGGAGAGGCACAGTACCGTGAATGTACTGTAGTACTCCCTGCTCATTCGGACTGGACTACTTATTCGGACGTTTCAATTTTTCATTTACCTCTGGGCTCAACCATGGACATGATATCTTGTACTACTTAACATGCCTTTTTTTCTTTGAAATCTCATTGGGTTGTGAAGTCAGTAAAATGGCTGTCAGTCGTGACTACGCCTGACCAGCGCCTTTCAGACTCCCTGTAAAAGGGGAACATGGGGGTCACAAACGCTGTGAGGACGCTGAGGGGTCCTACGTGAGTTCGAAGGTGGAGTGAATCCAAGGTAAGGTAAAAAGATTGAGAGGACTTGCAGAATTGACCTTTGAGTGCCGCCGCGCCCTGAGTTAGCCTGACTTGCGAGCCGATCACAAAGTCAGAAAGATCAACAATGGATCGATTATTCGGTAAAGACTTAAAATATCCTTGCAAAGTGTGAACAAAGATAATGGAGTGCATACGGAAGAGTCTGGAAATGAGGCAGACCAATGATCGAGATCCGAATGAGATTCCAGGAGCGATTTTCAAAGACACTCTTCGATAGTCTCGAGGCAATTTTCCCTGGGATTCTTCCAGAACACGTCTGGAGCATGGACGAAAGGTTTTCATGATCACACTGATCAGAGAATGTATGTGAATTCATCTTCAATCGTAAACTAAGCCGCGCAGTGCAACTCCCACATTCGTATGATCTCCCCGCAAGAGCAGAAAGAAAATGATATGCGATATCGGGGGCTGCCTCTACTACCACGCAAATCCAAAGTTGGACCCCTCCTGGCCCCTCGCGACAATCGTGAATTGGCGCACGGCATCTCGCGTCTTGCGTATTGATCGCGTACCACTAATACGGCGAAGACCGGGTCAGCGTAAGTCATAGGGATCAACAGCAAGGGTGGCGCGTACCCAAATACGGCCTTTACGAGGGCATCCTTGGCGTCCTGACCCGCGCGAGACTGCGAAAACTCGTTCTGTGCTCGCGCGTCAATTAGTTCGTCGCCCGCGGGTAGAATAAAACACGGACCCCATATAAGATCTCGAGGATCCAGCCTTGCTCTCGAGGGGCGTCTTGACTACGAGGGCCGAGAAGAGCTCGACGAGGTTCGGGACGGCCGACTTTGGCGCTACGCCTGCGAAGCCGACGAGTAGCGCGCGCATGATCGCGCGTCCGTGCGTGTCGAGCAGTAGTTGTTTCGCGTCTGCAAAGTCGTCGCTTGCTTGGGTGTCCTTGATGAGCGCAGTCTGCATACAGAATGGGGAGCTCAGAACGAAAACGTGGGGAGGCTGGGGACGGGCGTACGAGGAACGTAGATGCTGCTACGAGGGAGTAGCGCTCTTGTAGGCCGAGGGCGGATATTGCGCATTGGACAAGCGCATCAAAGGACTGTCGCGGGAGATGATAGAAAACCGTGACGAAATGGTAGGACACCTGCGTTCCGGCCCCATGCGTAAATCCCCGTTTCCGCTAATGGAGAAGCAACCTCACCTTCTCAACAAAGTTGAAAAAATCTTGCACGATATCGGGATTCTGTCGTTGTCCACGTCAGCCATCCAAGGGAAAAACGAAGACAGCGAGCCCGATAGACGACCCACGTACTGCTTCCATGCCTCCCTCGATGCCCAGGGTATCCAATGTCGTCTGCAGCAGGACGCCAACAACATCGCGCACGACCGTCAGCACCTCGTGTGATGGCACGGCGCGCAAAGACACCGTGTACGGCGCGGGCGGGTCGAGCTGTATGACGAGCATATTCGCGAGCGCGAGCCACACGCCCGTGAGCTGACGCTGCGCCGCGCGGCACACGAGCTCCAGCAGTGGGCCCGGCGGCAGCGAAATGAGCGTCGCGTCAGCCGCGAGCGCCGTGATCGATTTGAACAGGTCGCTAAGCGCCTAATCATGGTCGGCTGAGATTCAGCTCCTCTGACTGACGGGAAGGAACGTACCTCGCTGACTTCCGCATCCGTCGACCACAGCTCGACCGCCCCCTGAATCGCACGCAGCATCTCCTCCCGCAACCGCACCACGCGGATATCGTTCCTTGCTTGCTGCATGCGTTCGAGCTCCTCTGCGACCGGCGAGCTCTCGAAGCCGGTGGGATCGCTTGTCCGTGTTAGACCCTTCGCGACGCCGGAAAGTATTTGGAGTTGTTGTATAGCCAGTGTGCGTGCTTCCTCCGGTAACTATAGAATAACGTTAGGGCACGTCCTTATTCACGGAGACGGATGTGACGCACTTGTGAGGACGACTGCAATGCCTGGAACAGTTTCGCTACCACCGGTTGCACGATCGCCTAGACGCGATGTTCAGCATCACGACAGTGCGGAGAGTGAGTCACTACATGCCTCGATCGGGGATATCTCCTCGTCCGGGGGAAGCGCTTGTATGACGCTCGAGATCGACTGCAGCACCTTTGCCTTCTCCGTGTCCTGCACGCTCGATAGCCCCGCATGCAGCTCGCCAAATGCGGTAATATGAGGCGCGAGCGCTGTGCGGTTCGCATCGCACAGATCGCGCAGCGCGTTGGCGGCGGGAAGGCACAGGTTTACCTCGCTCAGCGCAGGCGCCACGTAGCTCAGGACGGTGAGCAGGGGCTCCCTCGAGTCCGCGGGAAGGGTTGTGAACCACGAGGCGTAGGACCCTTGTTTTACCACGGATGTAAATCGAGGCGGTTCGGAATATATCAAGAAGACAAACAAACAAACGTACCAATCAGACCAAGCACGGTGCGCCGGATGCGGTGACCGCCGGATACTGGTAGCAGACCGAGGACCTCGGAGCTGAAGAGGCGCGATAGATGTTGATTCGGCTCCAACGGCACGGCTTCCTGTATTGACATGATGCAGTGGAGCGTTGCTTCAAGTTCCTGGGGAGACGTGTCAAATGGATTATTGCGAGATGTCACGATGCTGACCTCCCATCCTCCAACTTCGTCCCGCTTTGGCAGACGCTCTGTGAGGTCTCCGAGGTAATACGCAAGCATCTCGTCTCGGAGGACGTAATAACTACGGAGTGCTCAGGATACTATCACAGGAACGTTCACGGGAACTCACGCATTGATAAGAGTGTCGCCGACGTCGCGCCGATAACTTAGCGCATCGTTCTCGTCAGCCGAGGGAACCTCGAAAGAGCCAACGCAGACGGACATACACCTGGAATCTTTCGATCTGATCTACGGACATCTTATCCGTTTCTGCCCTTCGGACATCGAGAACAAGAGGGTAAAGCGACGCACCTTTAGCCCAGCCACTTGGGGGCGTCGGCCAGCGGACCTTATTCCTGAGCACGGCGACGAGCTCCGCATACACGGCCTTCGCAAGCGCCCACATATCCTTCTCGCGCGAGGCCTCGCTCTCCGGCGGGAACTCGACCATCCAGAGCGCCTCCTGGAAGAGATACCAGAAGCCGAGCATGCGCTCGCTCTCCTCCTCATCGACGCCGTAGCTGCCGGGCATCGCGGAGAACGACAGCACGAGCCGCAGGAACGCCTGCACGAGCGACGCGTGCAGGTTCTCCGCGAGATACGCCGTCGAGTGGTCGCCCAGCCCCGCGAGTAGCCGGCATAGCGCCGACGCGGTCTCGTCTGGTCCATCGCTGTGCGCCGCGTTGACGATCGGTGGCCCTGCCTGCGCGCACCACTGCAGAAGCGGCACTGTCAGGGTAGCAGAACCGGCGCCGTCCGCAAATGCGGTGGAGGACAGTACGGCCAGAACCGCGGATACGACGGGTTGGAAAGTGGGGGCGGCGGGGTCGAGGAGCGCGAACAGGGAAGGCAAGATGGGAGTGACGTCACTGGATAAGCAGGATAGAGTCGAGGAGGGGGGTAAGAGGCAGCGATGAAAGGGACACACCTGCTAGGTAGATTTGGGATCCATGCCTCGAAGCACTTGAGCGCGGACTGCAGCTGTCCTATTCTAGTGGAATCTAAGGGCGGAGCGAGGGACGAAGCGATCGCCTGCGTCACGAGCGGGACGGCGTCTCGTAGGCTCTGGAGCATCTGAACCCTGAGTGACCGAAGTTGAGAAACAACATCGGAGAAGGGTGGCGAGCTACGCACTTTTTCGTTGATAGAAGGTCGGCGCCGTTCACCTCCTCCACGGCAATCTCGAAGAAGTCCAAAATATTTTCGGTGGACGCGCCCGCGCCGGAGAGCGCGGTGGCTGTCGCGATAATCCAGCCTGGCCAGCGGGGAGGGTCTTGGGGTACGAGGCGAAGGGCAAGCGCAGATAACTGGACGTGATGATGGAGGCGGGAAAGAAAGGAAAGACGACAGGACGACGTACGGCAACGAACAATTTCCGCAGGATGACTTTGCTGAGGCGAAGAGCTATCGAACGACCCGTAATGCCGAGCAAGAAGACGATGAGCTCTTCGCTGTGGTCCAAAGGGAAACTCTCCCTGCAACGATAAGGCGTGTCAGAAGCACAGGGAGCAGGTGGTGGAGTCGCGCACCAATCGCGGGAGATCTTGACCTGGGCGGTGTGTGCGCCGAAGAACTGCACGTTCGGATCGGTGTACTCGAACAGGAAGGGCACGACGAGTCCCCAGGCCTCCCATCGGCGCTGCAGGTCGAACAGCTCGCCCTGGAGGCGACGCTGGTCGTCCGGCGACAGGCGGTGCGCGGATATGGGGTCGTATGACTGTTGGATGAGCTGCGCGGAGGAGCGGTTTTGCTCGGGGTGAGAGTGGGTCTCGTGTAAAGGAAAGGACGAGCGCGTACTTGGGCGGCTCGTTGTACGTCTGCGGGTGGGAGAGAAGGGAGGAAGGAAGCCATGTAGCGCAGGCTAGACTGAGTGGCCTAGCTGGGTATTAAGAAAAGATAGATAAAGTAGTCTGTCGATGTGGTGTTCCGATTGCAAGCGTAAAGAATCCAGCTTTGTTCACTTAGTCAGACGACAACACTACCAAAATTTATCGAGCTATCTATTCCTTTATCTCCACTCAGTTAGGCGACTTGCGCGCAAAGACCGTCTGGTAAACGCAAACGATGCCACTCCTCTCGCTCAGCTCGGCCTTGAAGCTCTCCGCGACAACCAGCGGCACGCGTCGCCCCGCAACGAGAGCGTCGGCGTAGCCTTGAGTAACGCGTTCCATCACCTCACTCACGAACCGGAGTCCATTCGAGCTTGCAGCATACGGCGCGGAGATGGGTATAGCACGTCGCCTCAATACAGGCCTCTCGAATGAACCGTTCTGGTGGATCATCATGGATATGTCCGGCGCGAGCGTCGGCACGATGGTCCTGCGGCGGAGGGAACATAAGCAGAAGTCTCGTAGAAGGAATTGGAGACGTACGATGCAAAATCGTAAAAGGTAATGGTTTGGGGTATGTAATCCTCGAGCTCCAGGAACCACGGATGCTCGGGGTGAGGGTTGGGTGAGTGTCCCATTCCGCGCTGAGGAATATCCCGCCAGGGCGCAGGATGCGCGAGACCTCGCGCAGAAATCCTGGAATAGCGTCCACCTGAAAACGCCCGCGTCGTTGAGACGGGAAGAGAGAAGCAACGAAAAGAAATGACGCACGCTGAGGCAGGTCATCCTGGCGTGCACGACGTCGACCGAGGCATCTGGATAAGACAACCTGCCGGTGACGTCGCCGATCTCGAAAACGACGTTCTCGGGAGGGTAGCGTGTCTGGATGGGGCTATAGGGATGTCAATAACACGGCGAATAGAAGGTTGGATGAGGTGGAGCACGCACCAAGGTCAGCCACGAAATTGGACATGGGGAAATTCCCTGGCCATTTCGAGGACCCTGAAAGGTCGTTAATATAACCTTGTTAATATCGAGGGCTGATGCGCGCCAGAATCTTGGAGCCCGGCGATTGCCACATGTGAAAAAAAAAGACGTGGCAGTCGGCTTCTCGAGCCCGCATTTAACCAAAACCACGGAACCGGTTGTAAAAGGCAAATCAATGGCAGATGACGCACCAATGCCCAGCGCCGGTGCATAGATCGACGACCTCGCGCCCACAAGTGTTGCATTAAGCAATTCTCGAATGGGAGCATCATAATTGCTCCCGATGATCATGCGGAGCAGGATATGTTGCGCTTCCTGCCTCTGAGACACCGGAAGTGGAGTTAATGAAGTTGCTTCTGCGCACGGCAAGGGATAGTGACACACCTTGGTCTCGTTGCTGTCGACCGGAAGTACATAGCTACCATGGGAATGAAAGAGTCGAGGCGGCGAGCCGAATTGCTTGAAGTGGCGTGGAAACTCATCCTCCTCGAGGGGAATAAGTACTATTGAGGAGTCGTCCTCAGCGCGTCGGCGGGATACGCCATCTCCCTCTCGTTAGGGCCGGGTTCAGCGTGGCGGGTGCGTGGGCAACAGAGGATAGGGGGGAACGGGATGCGGAAAAGCGAGGTCATTCGGGTCGAGGGCGAGGCGGATGCCCTGCAGGTTTCGGGGCATGTACGGGTTGTCCGTTGGGTCAAACATTGGCGACAGCGTAACCGTCATGAAATGTTTGTCGCAGGTCGATATGAGAGGAAGAAAAAAAAGAAAAAAAGGGCAGCAAAACGAGAGAGGCGGGGACTCAAATATAAAAAGGCTGAGATGGGGGGGTTGTGGCACCCCGAACACGGTCGCGAAGGTCATTCCAGAGTCCGCCGGGGCTATCAACGAACTATCCCTGAGATGGACAGGTCGGAGTGTTATGCAACTGATCTTGCGACCACCGGAGTTGAATCCGAGCTGGCTTCTGGTCTTGCTTCTGGCGGGGCGCATGATAATTGGCTGCTTCCTAGCCACTAGAAGGGTCCCACGAGTGCGTGGACAAAAGCGACAGGCAGGGGCAGGTCATGGCGGGATGCTCGCGGAGAATAATGCGGGGGAAAGGGTCGAAAGGAACAGAACAAAGGACCGCGGCTGAGACCTCCTTGTTTGGCAAGGACCATGGCGCACGAAATATGTTGTCCATTCTTTCTGGCAGTGGCCAGTCCAAGATCACGATACATGATAGTTGCTTCCGTTTATGCTCCCGGGAGATCGATCATCGTGCTTGCAACCCAGTGTACCTCTTGGGGACGTCTAGGCCTTGGTCTAGGCACCATCAACCATCAATACCTTGTTGTCGCTCTAGCCGGAAGACGTCCGTCTATCTCAAATCCACTCCCCACGCAACTGAGTTCTGGAAATCAAAAAATTTTTCAGATACGAGGTGAGTCGTGCATTTCTAGCGATGGGGAGAGCCGTGACATTCACTATGTACCAGCCAGTCAGTTTGGACAGAGCCTGGGCCGATAATCAACCCATATGATGCCCTAAATTGTACACCGCCAACTCCTCGTGTGATCACGATACTAGCAGAACAGTGAGGTGCCGACTTGCCGAGAGTTCCGAAGGTGTAATGTTGCGATGAGGATTGGATGAGGAACAAAAGGCATCAACGTATCAACAGGGGTTCCGACGTCGACGTCTCCTTTGCCTTTGATGAGGATGTGACACGTCTCTACAGGAAGATCGTCCTTGTCAAAGATGAATCCTATGTTGGCTCCCATGCACTGCCAGTGCACAGCCTCAAGGCGTCCTCGACCTTGGGCACTTATCTCTTCACACGGTCACATGTCTTCTCACTCTGCAGGACTGCAGTTCCGTGGTTCCCTAGGAGAGTCCCACCGGCTTCGTGTAAGCTCACATACCCTATCATTCTTCTGCTTCCCGCACCCAATATCTCAGGCTTAAATCCTGCTAGTGTTTTTCGGGAAAATGACACGTCCGTTTGTCTTCAGAGCCACACTGAATTACAATAAGTTGGCTTGCTGTACTCATTGTCAGAAATCCCATCTTGGGATTATTGTATAGTCGAGTGACACCGCCCACCTACAACTTTGAGCACAATTGTCAGAGCATACGTTGGCTCTCGCAGTAATTTATTATTAAGGTACTGGGCATGACAATACGATGAGCACGCCATCACGCCGTCGTGTGTATGCAGTAAGAAAGCTTGTCGTTCCCCCCATCTTGTTCAGCTGGTTTGATAAAGTGATTTCTCAGGCTTCATTTTGCAGCGTGCTCTAGAAAACGAGTGCCGACAATATCTACCGCGCTCATTCCTCCTCGGTACTATATCCTCTTCAGATAAGTGTTCGAGCTCTTTCAGTGTTCTACAGCGGGAGGTGACAGTCGATATCGCAGATCTCCCAATCATATTGCCTTGTCAACCCGTTCCGCTCAAACAAAATCCCAAGCAGAAATACCTGCCAGATTTTTGAGTGTCTTGTAGGAAAGTTAGTTAGGCACATAATAAATCTTTGAATGTGCAGGAATACAGTGCAAGAACCTGAGGCGGCCGCGATGCCTGCCTGACTTTCGGGAATAGCCGATCGAGAAGGACTCACCATATTGAGACAGTGCGCCTATCCCTGTCGTACACTACGACCTTTTGCTGAATGTCTCGTTACAACCCCGACGAATGGATCGCACAGCTTATGCGCTGTGAGCACCTCCCTGAGCCCGATATGAAAGTACTCTGCGACCGCGTCCGCACCATCCTTGTAGAAGAGTCCAACATCCAGCCCGTCTCGAGTCCTGTCACCATTTGCGGCGACATCCACGGCCAGTTCTGGGACCTCCTAGAGCTGCTCCGTAAGGGCGGACCTGTACCGGAGACAAGTTACATATTCATGGCACGTACGTGGCTCGCAGCAGACGTTCCATCTCGCTCACCCTCCCTTTTCAGGGCGACTTCGTAGACCGGGGGCACTATAGCCTAGAGACCGTGTCCCTCTTGCTTGCGCTCAAAGCACGGTACGTCAACTCACTCCTGCACTTTCCCTCGTTGACGAGCTCCTATCAAGTTATCCCGATAAGATTTCGCTCCTTCGGGGGAACCACGAGAGTAGACAGATAACGCAGGTCTATGGATTTTATGGTATGCCTGCCCACCCTGCCTATCCACCCGCTGTCCAACACCTATGGAGAGGAGTGTCAGCAGAAGTACGGTAGCGCCTCCGTATGGAAAGCGTGTTGTAGCGTCTTTGACTACCTCAACCTTGCTGCAGTGCGTGCCCTACTGCCCATCTCACACCCCCATTCATCATACGTATAGATAATCGACGGCGAGGTGCTTTGTGTTCACGGAGGGCTTTCGCCAGACATCCGTACGCTTGACCAGATTCGAGTGCTGTCGCGGGCTCAGGAAATTCCGCACGAGGGTGCATTTTGCGGTGAGTCATATCCATACCCAAGCATCTGGACTAGTGTAACGTACTTGGGCCTTCATAGATCTCATGTGGTCTGACCCGGATGATGTCGAAAATTGGGCTGTTAGCCCACGCGGTGCAGGGTGGCTTTTCGGCGGCAGCATCACGCGCGAGGTGCGACCACCCTGGTTATTTTTTTCTACGTTCGTTCCTTCTGAAACATTCGCTTAGTTTAACCACGTCAACTCTCTCTCGCTCATCGCTCGCGCACATCAACTGTACAGGAGGGTACAAATATATGTTTGACGACGCGCTGGCGACCGTGTGGTCGGCGCCAAACTACTGCTATCGCTGTGGGAACATGGCCGCGATTCTCACCATTCGAGAGGACGGCACGCGAGGCTTCACGGTATATGGTCCGCCGAGGAGAACGAGAGAGACGCGGCCCAGCAACGGACGAGACGCGTGGTGCGTAACGTTAATTTAACGCGACTCTTGGAGTTGCTTACCTGGGGCCTTTCGAAAGGGCAATATGCCGTATTTTGTGTAGATTTAAACAGGCTTTGTATAGATGTCACTTTATCCTCTATTCTATCCCATCCCTCCGTCCCACGAAACATTTCTCTATGCACCTGGGCTAGCAGTCTCGCCATTCGCCTCACCATCATCTCAAAATCCTTAACCCAGTTGAGTTTGAGTGACATCACACGCAAGCGCTAAATATGTTCCCAGCCAATGTTGACGACTTCAGGCCAAGTTAAGGTCCACTTGGTATTACACACGACCACTCTTCCATACAGTAACATAGTCGCACTGAAATGAGGACGAGCTACGCCTTATCACGGCTCGGCTCGTCCTGTCCTGCCTTCCTCTGTTTTATGTGTAAGGTCATCTCCACCATTCAAAGTCTCCCTGCGCACGTGCTGGCCTTCTCCTCGAATTCATGTACGACTCCTCACAACATCTACCTTACTAACGCCACATCTCCTTTTTCAGCGAAGCTATTTCATTAGAAGAGCCCGACTCTTGCACCCGATGTTCCCAGGTCAAATACATACAGTCATTCGCAACATGTTCAAGGTCGTCTTCGTCTTAGACCTGTCTCAACCATCGGTCCCGCACTTCACTGCGAACACCATCTCGATGATCATCGACCGCTCTTGCCGGGAGCGTGTCGGCCTCGTACTCATCGTTGAAACCGAACACGGCGCGAAGATGGCGAGGGTGATCTATTACTTGGCGCAGACCTACGTCACGACGATCCGGTGCTTCCGTGCTGTGCTTGAACCATACTTCCGAGCCATCACACTCACTCATTATTCCCCGTCAGGTCATGACTGCACGGTGAGGGAGAGGTGTTAGACTGGTCCCACGTGCGGGCACAATTCGAAGCGCTCACGGTGAGCGACGAGATCAAAGTGGGCGAAGGCGACCCGACGGCATTCGGTGCACTGGTGGGCGGCACTTCCGAAGCCTTCGAGGTGAGAATCAGTGAGGCTCGCGTATAAGCTCACCGGCTGGGCACAGAGACCGCCTCATCGCCCAACAACCACACATTTATCAATGGAAAGTATGTCACGCTCGATGACGTATGTTCACTCGCTACCTTATCTTTCAAGAGGAGGTTCCCCTTCTTTTCATGCTCCCTTGCGCGCTGTCGCCTCGACTTTTTTTTTCTTCTTTTAGCTAGGTTTACAAGGGTGCAACTACAGATGAACAGGCAGGCGATATCGAGAACCATTTTATGATTTCCCCACTACCATGAAGAGGCGCAATCGTCATGTCATCCCACTGGGCAACGACGTCCGCATTATTATCCTCCCGGGCTTGCACAGGCAGGCTGGACTACATGTATCTTCTGCCACATTTATCTAATCCGGTGAGCCAGGCTCTAACCTCTGGCAACGGAGATGGGGTACTTGTCCTCCAGTTGTTGCAGCCAGTTTAGTTCGGGTTTCAGCGAGTCGATAGGCAAAACAACGCACATTTTCTAACCATCCACGTTTCACTAAGTTTTTGAGGTATTCTCTGACCGTAAGTCATACGGGAGCATTCTAGGTGGCAGCACTGTGGCAGCGCCAAAGAGAAGAGTGAGATTTCGGACAAACAGTCGTCTAACTTACTGTAAGCTCCAATTCTGCGTTACACGAAACACTCCGAGTCTCACAGTGAAATTCTCGTTTATTGAGAACTTCCTCTTGCCGACCTTCGTATGATTATTATCCACCACGTGATAGGGATCTGCCAAACCAAACTATCTTGCACAGGAATTTACACTATTTCGCTGAGGAATGCACCGCAGTTCCCAGTACTAGCTCCGAGACTCGTCACATACAAGTGACCAATGTAGTTGAGACGACAACGAAAAGCAACGTATCATCTGGGCTGACAAGATCCTCTTTCTCGACGACTTACCGTTCCCCATGGACCTCGACAAGGTCACCTTCATCGACGCAGACCAGATCGTGCGCACAGGCCTGAAGGCGCTGATCGATCTCGACTTGCACGGAGCGCCTAATGGCTATACCCCCAAGGGTGAAGATAACGTAGAGATGGAGGGTTTCCTGTTCTGGAAAACGGAATATTGGGAGACGTTCCTGCGAGGGTGACCCTATCACATCTGGCAGGTGATGCTCATTCTTCTTTTTTGGGTTGCATGCCCGATTGAGTGCTGATTGACCGACCGCCAGTGCACTTTACATCGTGGACTTGGTTCGATCCCGCTAGATGGCTGCTGAGGTATGTGAAAAACTCTTTCTACTCATTGCGTCATAAAAGTTACATCTCGCTTTATAGGATATCTTGCGCAGTCATTACTTGGCAACAACTTTTGGCCGACCCCAATCACTTGCTAACCTCGATCAAGGTACGCTGGTCTCATTCCTGGTGGGTGTAAACTTGCGACGACGTTGACGATGTGTTATAGACCTTCCGAACAACCTGCGAGTTCACGTTCATTTCTATCGTGAGTGATTATGAACTTCTGGCTACTTTCGGGGTCGCTTACTTGTTCGTTCAAAGTTCTCTGCATGAAGACCGGCTATGGGTAAGTTTCTATCCCCTATTTATAGTACGACGCTGCTACACAACTCTTTTCTCTAGTACAAAACGTGGTATGAGTTGGAAGCAACTTCGGGTTAGAGATGACGCTGAAGACCCCTCAGGTAGCAAGGATAGGCGTCATCGTGCAAAAATCATTGATTTCTGCCAGAATCCGCTGACCGGTCGTATCCCCCTCCTTCCGAGAGCATTCTCAGTCACTGAACCCGCCGCTACCCTCACAGAAAGAGCCGAAGCTCGCGCACGCTCGTCAAATCCCGGAATAGGAGCTGTACCGTCCCGAAATTGCGCGCTTCACACGAGGCTGACGAAAAAGGGTCGCATCCACGCCAGCGCCGCGGCGGCGGATGTAACGAGCTCGCGAAGGCCGGGTCCATTCATGCTCCCGATCCAGCGGAAGAGGCGACGCAGAACAGGGGAAGTCGAGGTTGAAGTGTCCTCTCCGCCCATCCGGGATAAGCTGTAGCCGTGACGCGCAGCAAATCGGAGTATGGGACCCTCAAGTAGAGCAACTCAGATTGTTCTGTAGCTGGACGTCGACGCCAAATAGAGACAGTTTTACCCCTGTGGAGAAGTAGTAAGCGCTGACTTGCAATTTTAGTGATTTAACTAGCTGAAACCCGCGACGATGTCACGGAGTACGGATTATGTAGCATAAGTACAACGGTAACTTTCTGCCTGCCTATCTAATGACTACTGCCTTCTTCTCCCGGTGTCAGCGTTGATGCATTGCTTCCAACGCTCCTTGCAGTGTTTGACCGTGTACCATAATTAGACGTGGAGGTCGTAGACTGAGACAAATTGGATGTAGAAGCCGGAGAGTCGGACAAGGTGGATGCAGAAGCCGGAGACAGTGACAGTACGACTTTTTTCTTGCCTTTCTTGCTACTGGTACTTGCAGGAGTAGGCGAATCGAAATCATAAAGCCCGCGCCTCCGCTTGGGAGTTTGTGGAGGTTCGACTGATATGAATACAGTCGACTAGCTCATACTGTATACACGTTGGGAAGGCCTTTTCCCTATACATTATGAGATATATACGGTACGGAAATCATCACATTTTGTGACATGTGTGACATCAAGTCAAAGCGGTGTAACACGCGAAAAAAAGTGTCAATACTGGTATGCGGCTTCACATAACGTGGGCCCATTCACCATCACTTTCTCTTCCCCCATGTGAAGAACCCACAGACAGAGTACACGTTCTAGCATCGGGGCGTGTCACAATGTGTGGTTGTTTGAAGACAATGCATTCGGATTTGAGTCACCACATGATTTGAGTTCTGCACATTGCTCAAGTTTTTGGAAAAGCGTTGGCTGTGTGAAAATGAGAGCACCATCCTTGCAAGTCTTGAAATGATTGACAACTTGATTTTGGGGGATCCCAGGATGTTCATCAATGAACTTGAACACAGTAAACCAATCTGCAAGTGCCAGATTTTCACAGCTTTGAGTGACAGAGGACTTTGCAGAGGTTTTTGAAGCATCCTTCTTGGTCACAGGCTTCGATTTGTGAATGTAGGGTGCTGGCTTTTCACGAAATTTTCAAGTAGACCCCTCTTTGGGCATGGATAGTCTCAGAAGTCAGTTGGAATACCTAAAAATCACCATCAATGGGTTGCATTGTTCACAAAAATGCTGCTCATTTCCATGTTGCCACCAAAAAAGCGCCCATCATACTGTATATATCAGAGACCTAGCCTATACAGTATACAGTATGCATTATAAATCGATTTCTCTGTGAACCTACTGTGGTTCCAGCCAAAAGCTATACAGTATTAGATTTATGCATTAGTAGCTTATGCGTTATGAGCTAGTTGACTGTATTAACACAATAGTCTCATCGAAAAATGTGTAATTTCTCACCTGACTCCGGGGTAGCAACCGTGTTAGGTTGTCCAAGGAATGTCACATTGTCCACATCAATGTAGAAGTGGTTCCCAGATTCACTGGCAGTGGGGGAGATGCGAGTGAGACAACCTGTGATCCCAACATAACTGTTGTTTGCAAGTATAGGTTTCTTAGACTTGTAGCGCGGGGAGTCCGGTATCAGTGCATGGATTGGGAAAATTTGTTGTGAGCGGAAGGTGTAAGTATATTGGAATGTGTTAAGTTTGAATGTTGCACTGTTAGAGTCTCTTGCTGAAGCCGTACCAGTGGCATGAATGTAGGCATAAACGCGAGGATTTACGGAATCTGCTGATACAAGCTTAATTGGCAAGATTAGTCGAGGAGCGAGGGGAAATGCGATTTAACATACCCAAACAATGTCCCCTACGAAATCATAGTCTTCTGAATCCAATTTGGCCGCTCTCACAGTTGCATTAGCGCTATCTGTGCGATCTGAAGTTGGGTTAACAAAGTGCATGCGACAAACCCAAAAAGTTGAGACATACATTAGCATACACAAAAAACTTGTTAACATCTTCGAAGATGATATTATCGGCGTTAAAATATTGAAGAGCACCGATAGCCGTCATACCAGGAGCGATGTAGAATTGGGTGTCGAATATAATTGCCTTTGTGTGATCACCATCGCTGTCTTGTTGAGCATTCTCAAGCGAAGCAATCCCGATGATGGAGGCACTCCCAATCTGCATAGGGTGAGATGAAGACATATGTTCAAAATTCTGTTTTCTGTTAGTGAGTTGGGACATACCACATCGTAGCTTATATACCTTGTATCCAGGTTCTCAATGGTTCTAGCAGGCTGGAGGAGACAAAAGATTTATTAGTGCTATGTTACCAATCAGGCTCAGGCTTGGAGATAAATTTGTCAGCTTGCAAACAGGTAAATGTTGGGGAGTGCCAGATCTCAGTTTGGAACGACATTTGATGTATTACTCTTTGTGGTATGCAAATAGAGTACGAGAATGTGAATGGCAATATCATGAGTAATAGTAGCAACGTCCAGCCACGATCCACATCCAGCAGCTCCCTTAAACATAGATGTCAGCACAGCACGTGATTTTGCGCAAACAGCGACATGTTTGCTGCAGAGCCCTGATTCTCAAGTCAGAGCTTGGACCCAATTCACAACTTCTCATGCCACCGGTATTCAATCTCGATGTTTCACATAGCTCTCAGAAATGTTTATTGAACAGTGAACACTCAATGAGTCTGGGAAACAATGCAGAGTCTGCTCTGCTGTAACTCAGCACGTGTGAGTCAGCTAAGATGAGGAATAGGTAGAAGTTGTTAAAATTTGTTGAGAAAACTAATCTACAAGGACATCTTTATAAACTACATTTGTTGTTGTCTGTACATGTTCTCTGAGCAATGCTTTCAATCTGGCATGAGAAGTAACTTGTGAAAGTGCGATGTACAGTTGACCATGGGCAAAGACAGGAATATGCAGATCTAAACCAATGTATTTTGCAGACTGCCCTTGAGCTTTGTTTATGGTCATAGCAAATGTGAGTCAAATGGGGAATTGGCATCTTTGAAACTTGAAAGCTATCTCAGTTGTGTCTGTTGGAATGAGGGATACCCAGGGAACGAAGGCTGATTCACTATTATGGTCTCCTCCTAAAATTTTGACTTTGATTACCTTTTCTGACATTCTCTGAACTACCATTCAAGTCCCATTGTGTAATGACTGGACAATAGTAAGCAGGATGACGAGTCGCTTCTGAGGCTTACCTAGCGGATTAGTGAGGATGACCAATGTACTATACATGACTGATGCTCTTAGTGAGTGACTGACAGATGATTACTATGTAGTATTAGGATTATGCGTCATCACTAATGAGAGTGGATGCCCATAGTTATAAGGAAGCTGTCGACTGTTGTGGTCGACAGCTTGGATTTCTTGTACACTTCTCCCTTTCTCGAATCAATCGGTCTTTGCCTCGAAACATCTGTCGGTTAGCAAGGCCTTTGAAGCAAGACCAACGAGTCTAGATACAACTGCGCTTGTATCTAGTGAATATTCGAACTCCGCCTCTGAGCGTTGAGACGATAACTCAGCCTTCGCACTTGAGGATTTGCTAAGTCATTGTGTTCGCCTTACATCACCTAAGTCAGGCTCACATGCAGCTTGCACGTAACACATTGCAAAGACCTCTAGAAGGTGAAATGTTCCGAAGAAGGATAAGTGGACAACCAACCTTCAATGGCAGCTCTCCTGGTGGAAGACTCAAAGAGTTTATTGATCTAAGAAATTCAATGGGCATTGAAGGTGAATTTGGTTCCCATTCGGAATCTGCACTGGGTTCTTGAATAAGCGTATCAGCACTGAAATAAGTCCAGGTCATGCCTGTCATCTTGTCCAGAATCATGTCATTGGTCTTGGTGACATCCACATTCCGTGCTGCAAGGATGGAGTGATTCAAGAAATATTCAGGAGGAGGTGGGGGAATGGAATCAATGCTGTGATAGATGAAGGAGACCAGTTTGTCGATTGAGTGGGTTATGTTGCTTTCAGGAAGGGAAATCTCACCTGAATCATTGGATAGCTCTTTGCTGTGACCCACAGCAAGAAGCCAATCGGTGAACGTAACTTCCGATGTGTCAAGTGGTGAAGTACCCTGTAGCAATCGCATGTTTCATCATAAGTGGAGTACTGTGATCGAATTCCAAAGGTATGATTGCTGGATTGTGGACTGTATAATGTCGTCCCGTGAACCTTTTTTAACCACCAGGAGAGTCTGCTGAAAGTCACCTCCAAAAACTACTGTGATACCACCAAATGGGTGATCGCTATCCCTAATGTCTCAACAAGTGTGATCAAGAGCTTTGGGGGCATTGCGATGCTGGGGACTGGCTTCATCCCAAATTATCAAACAGGTTTGTTGGATAAGATCAGCTCGTGGACTCTCTTTAGCAATAGAGCAGAACGAGTCATCATTAAGGCCCTCTACCAGAATTTTAAACATAGAATCAGCGGTTCTGCCACCAGTGATAAGAAGGTGCAGATATTCCTGAGGATGCAACACACAATACAACCAAGGATTGACCCTGGATTTGGTTGCAAATGGTATTGTAAATAAACATCTTGCCTGTACCTGCCAGACCATGTAGGAAGAATAATCGACTGGTGTCTGAATTTACAGAGGAAATGATAGTGTCGAAGGTGAGCTTTTGGTCATCATTGAAAAGTTGAATATTAGTGTTTGCAAGTTGTGTTTCAGCAGATGGTTCATAATCCAACTGCTCGGCAATAAGAAGATTTACGATTCTTGAATTCCAGTTGATAACAGGCCGAGGCATTGAGGGCCACTGATCAAGAGTGTGTTCATTCTCTTGGAGAAGAGACTTGACGATGTGCAGACTGTAATTGTAGATGTCTTCTTGGGATGGGTTTTGGAAACCAAGGTGCTGAAGACAATACTTTAAGTCATCACATATTTTCTTGTGAAATTCTGTCCATAACCCTGCAGGCTGAGAGGATTCATAGAAAAGGAGAAGTGTTGTGAAAAGTCGGCATAGTTGATGCCCAACCTGCATCTCTTGTGTGTCTTGCAGACACAGCCACCATTTGCCATCATCTTCTAACAATCCTCGGGCAAGGCATGCAGCTTTGAAAGTTTCATGTACAATGTGTTACGATTCACCGGTCGAGCTGGTAAGCGAGATGACAAGTCGCTCTTGAGACTTACCAAGAGACTATTGATGGATTACTCATGCTTACTCATGCTTCAATGTTGCTTACTTATGACACCGTGTTTGATTACTGATGATGACTGATAGTATTAGTGTACGTTACCAAGCAGTAGTAGTAGTGGCGGTATTGCTGACAAAGGTGTACAGCCGGCTTTAGTTATAAGGCAGCTGTCGACTGGTGTAGTTGGCAGCTATACTCTTTTGTATCACTCTCAAATCTAGTTGGGTCTCTTCGTCAAAAACCTGGTCCACAGAACGCTCCCTTAGGAAGGCACTTCCAGGTGTCCTTGTACTTAGTCACGCCTGCACACGTTGACTCGCAGTTGCTAAGTCTCTCTCCTCTACCACTGCGTATCAAAGGCCTAAATCAGGCTCGGGTTGCACATGACCATAACATCAGAGTAAAGCTCTTCTTTATACGCCGTGGCGATCATCACAACAAAGGACGGTTGGGAGTTCCAACCTTTTCGAATCAACTCCAGAGAACGGGACGCACCCGCAAGATACGTCATCAACCGTGTCCGGTGGAGGACAGTTCCCAACGATAGGAGGACAGGAGACCTAGAACACTTCAACACCGGGTATTACGCAGAATCAAGCACTGCCCAAAGATTCCACCCTATTATCTTTCATCATGAAAGGTGCTGCTGGGTAGAACTTAGGTGGAACCGAACTCTCCACCACTTTGAAGCGGCCAGACCAGCTGGCGACGATCTCAATTGCAACATACCACTAGCAGATGCATTACCAGTTGAAGAACAAGGAAGAACCGACGGAGAGCCAGAAAGAGAATATGAACCCATATCTCCAGAATTACAACATTGAACACCTGCAAGATCAGACACCAGTCAAACAAGTGAACAGGCACGTATGCCATCCATAGCAGAAGAACCTGAACACATTTACGTTCACAAGGAAGAACCTGCAGTCGAGGATATTATCCGGCATACAGCTACGTTACATATCCCAGATCCCATCTGAATGGCCACTCAAACCATTACCGAAGAGCCAGCCCCACTAGTAATTGATGAATGAATGGGTCATCTAGTAGACATGAACCCAGAAGATTTACAAGCCGCACAAAGGGCCATGGGGCCTGATGAACCAGACCAACCTGGGGGTTTCGATTTCGACTACAACGAACCACCTCCTCAACCATACGAATGAATCAATCGAGGTGATAGGATACAAGGGTACCCAAACAGATGTCAACCCGACCAAGGAGGCCCACCGCCTATAAGATGACCACCAGCGGAAGGAGGACCACCACAAGGAGGAGGAGGACCACCACCGGAAGGTGGAGGTCAAGGAGGACAACCACAAGGTGGCCAATCGACCAACAAGTTCATAGGCAACCCCCCAAGCCCCTTTAACGGGGACCACTCGAAAGTAGAAGGTTTTATCCTTCAATGGGAAGTATACACCGGGGTAAATGCCAGCCACACTGCAATGAGGAACAAGTATCAAAAAGCTATGTTGTTCCTCACCTATGTTCAAGGGGACCTAGTTAATGCCTGGGTCATGTCTGCAAGCCAATGGCTCGTCAGAGAAGTAACAAGAGGCATCAGCCAATTTGACAACAGGTTATGGGATAACATCCTACAAGCCTTTTGGCAACAATTCGCCGACGTACTAAGCAAGGAACGTGCCCAAGCCCAGCTCGACGCAGGAATTTGAATGAAAGAAGGGAAGATCGATGACTACATCGTGTTATTTGAACAACTGGTTCGATACGTGGGATACGACATCAACGCCGAGCAAACCCTCAAATACTTCATAAAAGGGCTACCGAGGACGCTATATGAAGCCATGTATCAACATGATGACCCCAGGACGTACAAAGATTGGAGAGCATCAGCTCTCAGAAGACAACAAAAGTGGATCCACATGCAGATGGTGCGCGGTAACCTTGACATGTTCAAGAACTCTAACAAAAATCACACGGGAGTACTGGCAAAATTGCTTGCTCCGTTACCACACCCAGATGCAATGGACATGTCAGCGGACTGAGTCAGAGGAAGACTCGCAGGGGCAGAAGACGTTCTCAACACTCTGCGACCCCCATTCCAACCAAGAGGAGGATACCTCCAGCGACAAAGAGAAAACAGGGGCATCAGAGACTTTAGTCAAGTACGATGCTACAACTGTGGGAAAATGGGGCACATCAGCCAAGACTGTTGCCAACCACGACAGAACAAATGATTGCTGCAAATAAGGAGTGCAGAAGGCGGAACGAAGACTGATGAAGATAAAGCTGAAGATTGGCTAAGGGGAGTGGCCAGTGAAGGAGATGAAGTGAAAGACCTCATCCTTTAGAAGTTGATGGGGATGGATTTTTCCGACGCCTAAACCTGGCGGCCTGGGTGAGGGCACTTCATTGTAACTCTGTGTACATTACACACTATCGATCTATGCGAGTTCCAGTTCAACTTGACACATGTTACAACATGGCCAACATAAAAGCACTAGTGGACTCTGGGGCCACTGATAATTTTGTGAGCGCACGCTTTCTCAAAAAAATGGGGATAAAAACGCGCCTCCTAGAAACCCCAAAACGGATATACAATATTGATGATACGACAAATAAAGCGGGAGACATCACCAGCTATGTCATCCTCTGTGTCAATGTAGGAGGAAATGACAAAGAAATGAGGTTTTTAGTCACCGACATAGGGAAAGAGGATATCCTTTTTGGGTATCCTTGGCTTGCTGCTTATGAACCACAGTTCGACTGGAGGATGGGAACACTTAACTGAGCACACCTTCCAATCATTATCAAGATGGTCAATGCAGCGAATCGGTGCGATGTACTCGCGCACCTACTAACAAAAGAAAAGGAAGACATTGTCACCCAATTGGAAAGGGAAGATGTGAGAGGACGACGATTGGCTATTCCAACCGACAAACAAATAGTTACGAAGCCAAAGGAGGAGAAGATCCTGACCCTACCTCCGCAATACGAAGCATTTCGAAAGGTATTTGATGAAGAGGCATCAACCAGGTTGCCAGATCAAAGACCTTGTGACCACGCCATTACGCTCCTCCCTAATGCCCCAAAAGCATTGACATGCAGGATTTATCCCATGACTCGCAACGAAGATGACGTGCTTGATGCGTTCATCGATGAACATCTCAAGAAGGGATATATCAGACTGTCACAATTGCCTTACGCATCATTATTCTTTTTCATTAAAAAGAAAGATGGAAAACTTCGACCAGTTCAAGACTATCATGCTATAAACCGATAGACGGTGCAGAACCAATACCCCCTTCCTCTCATAACAGACCTAATGAGAGACCTTGGGGGAGCGGTTATATTCTCAAAATTCGATGTCAGGCAGGGCTATAATAACATCCGGATTAAGGAGGGGGACGAACACAAAGCCACGTTTAATGTGTGCAGAGGTCTCTTCGAGCCCACGGAGATGTATTTTGGACTCTGCAACTCACTGGCGACCTTTCAAGCATTCATGAACGATATCTACCGACCAGTGATCGCAAAGTTTGCCACAGAGGGGACGAACATTCGCATATATATGGACGATATTGCCATCACCACTAACAATTGTGGAACCTTACAGAGAATGAACGAGGCCCACACTGCAGCAGTCACAGCAGTACTAAGCGTCGCCTTGAAGCACAATCTCTATTTCAAGTTGGCAAAATGCGCCTTTCACGTCCCGTCTATTGATTACCTGGGGGTAATCCTTGAAAAGGGGATGACACGTATGGATCCAGCAAAGATAACAGGTGTCCACGACTGGCCTGTTCCGACAAAAGTCAGGGATGTGCGCAGTTTTTTGGGTTTCTGCAACTTTTATCGCCCTTTCATCCTAGGGTTCGCCAACATCACACGACCACTGAACATGCTAACAAGAAAGGATGAGGAATGGCATTGGGGTCCAGCCCAACAACACGCATTTCAAACACTCAAAAACCGAATCACGAGTAACCCGGTTCTTGCTCACCCAAACCCCGAGATCCAATATGATCTTGAAGTAGACACATCCGGATTTGCAGTAGGAGCAGTACTAACACAGAAGGGATCTGACGGCAAGAAACACCCAGTAGCATTCTACTCAGCCACACTCAATGAGGCAGAGCGCAACTATGACATATACAACCTTGAGTTGCTTGCCATTGTAAAGGCGTTGTGGAACTGGAGATACCTATTAGTAGGGTCGCCACATAAGGTCAGAGTATTTTCTGATCACATGAACCTACAATACTGGCGAGACCCACAGAAGATCAGTTGAAGAGTAGCGCGAGAAGTACTGGAACTAGAGGAGTATGACATTGAGATACACCATCTCAAAGGCCGGGCATATGGACAAGCGGATGCACTATCGCGAAGGCTGGATTATGACACAGGCGACAGAGACAATGACCAAGTCACTGTCTTACCGAATGAATTATTCATCTGAACGACCACAGGAACCGCGCCGTCACCAATCAAACAGAATGAAAAGCAGATCAACACATGGGTTAGTCCCCATGAACTCAAAAGATCGACGGTGTGTGGTTCAAAGATGGAAGAGTTGTCATCACTAGTCGCAAAATTGACGACCTAAGGGGAGTCATTAAACAACACCATGACACACTGACGGCGGGCCATCCAGGGATAACCAAAATCCATGATTTACTAGCCCGATACTACTGGTGGCCCCAGATGAAGAAGGATGTTACTGACTACATACAAGGATGTGCTGAATGTCAAAGGCACAAAGTCAATACTCGACTGATAAAAGCACCGCTCGCACCCATATATCCACGACCGGAAGCCTCGCCGTTCGAAGTTATTGCAGTAGACTTCATCACTAAGTTGCCTCCCTCTGATGGGTATGATTCGATACTCACGATCACAGACCACGACTGCTCAAAGGCATCCATATTTATCCCCTGTCGAAAATCAATGATGGGGAAGAGACCGCAATACTTTACGCTCAGAAGGTACTCCCACGATTCGGGCTACCAAGCAAGGTCATCAGCGACCGAGACCCTCGATTCATGGCAAAATTCATGAAGGAACTATGCCGTGTCCTTCAAATCCAACAGAACATATCGACGGCATACCATCCAAGGACGGACAGTCAATCAGAGTGCACCAATCAATGGTTGGAGCAGTACCTGTGACTCTGGGCAAATGAGAAACAAGACAACTGGGTGGCACAATTACCATTGGCGGAATTTGCTCACAACAATACAATAAGCAGTACCACTAAGCAAACCCCATTCTTCGTGCTAATGGGATACCACCCAAGAGACAAATGGGCGCCAGGTACAATCAGCTTGCCCAGTGTGTTATGGTCACCTTTGACCCGAGCCTGACTTAGGCTGAACTATGCGGTGGAAGAGATGGTGTAACTTAACAACATGAGTCAACGCGCGCAGGCGTGACGCTTGAGTGTAAGGACACCTGAAAGTGCCTTCCTAAGGAAACGGTCTTCGCACTGGGTTTGAAGAGAAGGACCCAAGTGGATTCGATGAGGATACAAAAGAGTAAAGCTGCCGACCACAACAGTCGACAGCCACCTTATAACTATCGCGAACTGTACGCCTTCGTCAGCGATACAGCCACTACTACTACTAGTATCAGTAACCAACATATAGTACATGAGTAAGAAGATGACAGCGCCTCAGTAAGCAGACGCCTCAGCCCTGATGAAGCCGTTATCACAGCATGAGTAAATATGAGTAAGGCGTAATGGTAATATTGGTAAGACTTCGGGAGCGACTTGTCATCCCGCTTACCAGTCTGAACGGTAAATCATAACATCACCCCCTTTACAAGGGTGAGCGCCCACGCTCAACAACCCAATTGGTCACCGTGGTAAGTCCGACGTCAACTTCATGTTCCTCACGTACCCTCCTAAGGGCATGCGCGCACCCCAATCTAGCCGCTGAGTGTTGTGCTCGATCACTGTGGACGTAGATGTTGTCCTCTAGCCTCTTGATAGCCGCCTCTAGCTCCCTGATGACTTCCATGGAAGCGCGATAGCGCCTCACCTCGGCCTGGAGAGAGATATCCCCAAGCCTGGCAAGGGCCTCGTCTACCTGTCGCTTTCCACGGAAGTCAGTGCGGAAGTACTGTAAATCTTCTCTGGAATACTCAGCGGCTGGGCCCATGTCTCGGCAGGGTTCTGCGTGAATGTCGGCGCGGTATATAGGCGAGTACCTCCCCATCGTCCCGAACACCTCGGGGTTGTTGAGCATTCTAACCCATACATATTTGGCGGGGAGGCGACGCCCCTCGTGTTCAATGACCATCGGTACCCAGTTCATCCTGTTGTTGAGGATGAATCCGCCGGGAGTAGGCGATATGGCACGGAAAGGGATCTGTGTGCCATGCGTTCCGCACGCGTTGAACGGTGAGGAGTCTCGTGCCTCGGAGTATGGTGGGAGACCGCGTGCCTTGTACCCCTGCTCAGCCGTTGGTCCGTAGACAACAGCAGTTGCAGGTGGTCGGTGCGGTTCATCGTGGGCTTCGCCGGTAAGGACGCGGACTTGGAAAGGTACAGGTGCGGGAGTGCAGTGGCAGTAATTTGGGGGATTATCGCACCGTGTACAGACGACTCGGGCGACGTGATAGGACTCGTCGCTCTCGTCGTCTTCGTCTTCACTGTCATCGTCGCTGATATGGTCGACGGCTGTGGTGGAGGTATGTGCGGTGGAGGGCTGGACGATTGTGACGTCCCGGGTCATAGCAAGTATCTGACCTAAGCCGATAACTCATGGGACTTGACACAACAGACTATTACGGTACGACGATTGGTGATTCCTTGTACGATGACTGATAATGTACTATACGCTGACTGATGGGTTTGTGATACGCTGACTGATGGGTTTGTGATACGATTACTGATCATACGTGGACGATTACCCAGCCGAGTAGGAGTCTTAGTAGTAGTGGCGGTCTCGCTGACGAAGGCGGACTGCAGCATAGTAGTATATAAGGAAGCTATCGACTGTTGTGGTCGATAGCTTGGATTTCTTGTACATCTCTCATCTCGAATTCAGAAAGCTCTTCTTCTCTCTCTCTTCGTCCTTTGTGGGCCGCGTTAGCTGGAACAAGACTCCGCCTTAGTGCGTAGAGACGATACTCAGCCATTGTGCTAGAGTCAGCAGATCGCTAAGTCATCGCGTTCACCTTACGTTGCCTAAGTCAGGCTCACATGCAACACGCACGTAACATTAAATCCAAGCTCTTCACAAACCGAACGCCGTGGCGACTCTCAATACCAAAGACGGTTGGGACTTCGTACCCTACAGGATCGACGCAAGAGAACGAGACGCACCCACTCGATACCTCATAGGACGAGTAAGGTGGCGACACGTACCGGATACCAGAAGATCCGAAGAGAACAACACCGGATATTACGCGGAAGCTGCCACTGCACAAAGGTATCATCCCGTAGTATTCAACAGAGAACGCTGTTGCTGGGTAGAACTCAGGTGGAGTAACACCAACAGCTACTTTGAAGCAACACGACCAGCAGCAGACGACCTGCACATAAACGTACCATTGGTTGATGCACGACCTATTGATCAACAAGGACCAATAGATGGTCAAGAAAGGAATAACCTTGATTCGGAACCACCAAGGACCGAATTTCTACTACGAGAAGCAACACCAGCAGCATCAAGCCACACCAGCGAACGATCACCAACCCCACGAAGTGTGGAACCCGAAGATATCGCAGTACATTCACCGGAGATAGACGCACTAGCAGCGCAAACAGCTGAGTTACATATTCCCGAACCAATCAGAGGAATACCATTCAGCTACATGACTACTCAAACAGAGGAATCGCCACCCCGGCTTGTCATCAACGAACAAACAGGTCATGTACAACAAATACAACCAGAAGACATGGAAGCCGTGAACCGAGCTATGGGACCGGATGTCCCTGATGCACCAAGCGTTCACGACGGAGCCAAATGTTTCACGAATTCAGGATCGATCGCAATAGGGTACCATCACCAGAAAACAGGCCATTCCCGCCATTGCGACCACTACCAGGAGGAGGACCGCCAGGAGGAGGACCGCCAGGAGGAGGACCGCCAGGAGGAGGACCACCTCTGGCAGGACCAGCAGTAGCCCACAATGTACACCAAGGGGGAACGATAAATTCATCGGTAACCCACCGCCTACATTCACAGGACAAAGATCACAGGCCGAAGCCTTCATCCTGCAATGGGAAGTCTACGCGGGAGTAAACGCGAACCATTCAGCCATGATAAAAAGTATCAGAAAGCTATGTTATTCCTCACCTACATTCAGGGGAACGCGGTTAACCAATGGGTTATGTCCGCAAGTCGATGGCTCGTGAACGAAGTAGCCACGGGGACCAACCAATTCGACAACAGGTTATGGGAGAACTTGCTCAACGCCTTTCAAAGGCAATTCGGTGACGTTCTCAGCAAAGAACGAGCACAGGCACAACTGGATGCTGGAATATGCATGAAGGAGGGAAGAATCGACGATTACATCGCCCAATTCGAACAACTCGTTCGACACGCGGGATACAACATCAACGCCGAGCAAACGCTCAAATACTTCACCAGGGGACTACCAAGACCATTGTACGAGACAATGTACCAACACGATGATCCCCGAAACTACGAAGAATGGAGGGAATCCGCCCTAAAAAGGCAGCAAAAGTGGATTCACATGCAGACAGTTCGAGGAAACCTCGACGCCTTCAAACCTGGGCGTAATACAGGAGGAGCACTAGCTAAGTTGCTCGCACCTCTTCAGAATGACGACCGAATGGACACATCCGCAGACCGAGTTCGCGGACGATTAGCAGAGGCCGAGACATTATGGCAAACCATCCCAGGAACACCAAACCGCCACAACCACCATTCCCACCACGAGGGGGATTCATCCAGAGACAATTTAAACGAGACCACAGCCAAATGCAGTGTTACAACTGCCAGAAGATGGGTCACATTAGTCGCGATTGCAGGCAACCTAGGAGACGCCGCGATACGCAAGCACGCACCACTGAAGCCGCACAAACTAAAGAAGAGAAAGCGGCGGAATGGCTACGAGGAGTAGCAGGAGACGATGAGGAAGTCAAAGACCTGGTCCTTCAACAATTGATGGGACAGGATTTTGGAAACGCCTAAACCCGGCGGCCTGGGTAAGGGCAATACGTTGTAACTCTGTGTACATTATGCGCTACCGATCTATGAGAGTACCAGTGTCTATTCGCGCAAGTTATAACATGGCCGACATCAAAGCATTAGTGGACTCCGGGGCCACAGACAATTTCATCCACCCACAATTCGTAAAACGGATGGGTCTAGGACAGCGGGCATTAGATAAGCCCAAAAACATTTACAACATCGACGATACCACTAATAAAGCGGGACAGATTACGCACTATCTCACGCTTAACGTGGAAACAGGAAAAGCTCAAAGAGAAATGCGCTTCCTCATCACCGACATAGGAAGAGAAGACATACTGCTAGGATATCCTTGGCTCGCAACTTACGAACCAAGGTTCAGCTGGCGCCATGCCACCATTGATGAAAAACAGCTCCCCATAGTACTACGATCAATCAATCCAAACGACAAAAGAGCAGTACTCGCAAGGTTGCTTAACGAGGAGAAGAACGACGAAAGAGTGTCGCGGATGTTCACCACAGACACAAAAGAACAAATCATGACAAAAATAAAGGAACAAGTATATGGACGACGATCAGCGGTCGAACTGGCGATCGAAGCAAAACAATATACCAAAGAAGTCCATATACCAAAGGAATACCAAAAATTCACGACGGTATTCAGTGAAGAAGAGGCAAAAAGGTTCCCACCAAGACGAAGTTGCGACCACGCAATCGAGTTCAAAAAAGGAGCACCTGATGTAATTGACTGCAAAGTATACCCGATGACAAGGGTAGAAGACGCAGCACTAGACGAGTTTATTGATGAACAAGTGGAAAAGGGATATATTCGTCCCTCAAAATCCCCGTACGCATCGTCATTTTTCTTCATTAAAAAGAAGGACGGAAAGCTGCGACCAGTACAGGATTACCGCAAAATCAACGAATGGACAATACGAAACCAATATCCGCTCCCCTCATTGATGACCTGATTAGGGATCTTGGAGGAGCACAGATATTTAGCAAACTAGATGTCCGACAAGGATATAACAATATCCGAATCAAGGAAGGGGATGAACACAAAGCTGCGTTCAAAACACGCCGCGGACTCTTCGAACCGACAGTCATGTACTTTGGCCTGTGCAACTCGCCGGCTACATTCCAAAGCTTCATGAATACCATCTACCAATCTACAATAGCAAAACACGACGCACTCGGAACAAAATCAGGGTTTACATGGACGACATCGCCATTGCAACCAAACGACAACCATTAGCAACCAAGAGACACCAAGAAGCAGTCTGCGACGTACTCACAGTTGCGCAACAACATGACCTTTTCTTCAAACCCGAGAAATGCGTCTTTAACGCTCTCAGTATCGATTACCTGGGGGTAATCCTTGAAGAGGGGGTAACACGTATGGACCCTGTCAAAATTTCGGGTGTTCGCGACTGGCAGTCACCAACATCCGTAAAAGACGTACGATCATTTCTCGGTTTTTGTAACTTTTACCGGCAGTTTATCAGAGGATTCGCCACCATTGCCAAACCACTAAACGAACTAACACGCAAGGATGAACCATGGCAATGGAACACCAAACATCAAGAAGCATTCCAAACGCTCAAACAACGAGTAACAACAGAACCCATCCTCGCACATGCTGACCAGACACAACAATTTGATGTGGAAGTAGATGCCTCAGGATTTGCAGTCGGAGCGGTTCTGCTCCAAAAGAAGACAGACGGAAAACGACATCCAGTAGGATATTATTCGGCTACACTCAACGCAGCAGAACGGAACTACGACATCTACAACCTTGAACTATTGGCCATTGTAAAAGCGTTAAGGAATTGGAGGCATCTGTTGGCGGGATCACCACACAAAGTACACATCTTCTCAGATCATCTCAACCTACGATACTGGCGAGATCCTCAGAAGATCAGTTGCCGAATCGCCAGAGAAGTACTAGAACTAGCGGAATACAACTTCGAGATACATCACGTCAAGGGGACAGCCAATGGAAGGGCCGACGCGTTATCACGAAGGCCTGACTACGACCAAGGAGAGAAAGATAACGAAAACGTCGTCGTGCTACCAAACAAAGTATTCATACGAACCACAAACACGCGACAAGATGAACAAAGGATACGCAAGTGGGTTGATCCCCACAAGCTAACGAAAGCAGAAGGACTTTGGTGGTACCAAGGACAAAGGCTCGTCATAACGGGGACCATGGAGGAAATCAGAGAAGTAATTTCAGCACATCACGATCCTCCCGTTCACGGTCACCCAGGAATAAACCGAACAACGCAACTAGTAGAACGCCACTACTGGTGGCCCACGATGAAACGAGACGTTACCGAGTACGTCCGAGGATGTGCTGAGTGCCAACGGTGCAAGGTCAACACGCAAAGAACAAAGGCACCATTACAACCCATATTCCCGAAACCAGAAGCGACGCCATTTGAGGTGGTGGCATTAGACTTTATCACCAAACTTCCGGTGTCAAGGGGATACGATTCAGTACTCACAGTCACTGACCATGACTGTTCAAAAGCGTCTATATTCATACCATGCAAAGAAGAAATATCGGGCGAGGAAACCGCAATACTTTACGCAAAACACGTTATGGCGCGGTTTGGATTACCGGCAAAAATCATCAGTGACAGAGATCCCCGGTTCGCATCAAAGTTTACAAAAGAACTATGTCGAATCTTGGGGATAAAACAAAACATCTCAACGGCCTACCACCCACGGACAGACGGACAATCAGAACGAACCAACCAATGGTTGGAACAATACCTCAGACTATGGGCCAATGAACGACAAAGTAATTGGGCTGACTATTTAGCGCTCGCGGAGTTCGCACACAACAATTGGACTAACGAGTCCACACGTGAAACACCGTTCAGATTGCTAATGGGATATCACCCCCTTACTAACTGGACAGATAAGAAGTCGCCGATACCACAAGTTGAAAAGCGACTAACACAATTAAAGGAGATAAGGAGTCAGGCGCAAGATCACATGCGAAGGGCGCAACAGTCATGGGTCAAACATCGTGACACCCCAAAATACCAAATAGGGGACAAGGTCTGGCTCGAGGGGCGTCATCTTCGAACTAACCAACCAACCACGAAGCTTGCGCCCAGGAGACACGGACCATTCAGGGTAGTCCAGGTGATGTCTCCCGTAAACTATCGACTCGAACTTCCCACGCAGTGGAGCATCCATGATGTTTTCCACACAGATCTCCTTACCCCGTACAAAGAAACGCTGACTCACGGCGTAAACTATCAGCGCCCACCACCAGAATTAGTAGGGGACGTGGAAGAATACGAGGTCGAAAAGGTACTAGACTCGAGAAGACATGGACGCGGGCGCAAACTGCAGTACCTAATCAAGTGGAAAGGATACGCCGACTCAGACAATCAGTGGGTCCCGTGGAACGATGTACACGCGGACGAAGAGATAAGGAAGTTCCAAAAAGCGAACCCCACTGCCGAAACTCACATAAAAGCAGGGACTATGGCACGACTAATCTCCACTCCAATGGCCTACATCCCCATCAACACTCTTACCCACATCGATGACCTCCCTTCCGAAGACACCCTCACTACCTATGATCACACCAACAACGTCGATGACCCATTCTGCTCCGCCATGGAGTACGTCCGAACAACCGCAATTAACGATCAAGCTGCCCGAGACCTGGACGAGGCTCGCCGGCGATTCCCAACACCCACAGGCGGCCGAGTGGAGGACAATGAGGGAGAAGACCGCATTGATGAGGGAAGTAATGCGGTCTTGGCGACTGGACCAGATAGTGAAGAGGACGGCGAAGGAGAGACGGATGAGGATACAGTTGCTGACGAGGCGAGTATCCTCCAGCCCTCCACCGCTGCCACATCCACTACCGCTGTCGATCGATACGACAGCGACGAGTCATCCGCCGACGACAACACATACCACGAGACCAGAGCTGGCTCACACGACTCATCTGACGAAGATCGGTCTTACTACGAAGCCAGGGTTGTCTGCACCCGTTGCGACAACCCCCCCAACTACTGCCATTGTGCACCCCAATACATACCACCACCCATCACAAGAATCGACGACGTTGCTGATGAAACCGGTGATGACGAAGGAGGACCACCGCCGGTTGCTATCGTCTTCGGACCGATGGCGGAAGCAGGGTACGCCGCTCGCAGAATACTACCCTACAGTCACGCACCAATCCCGTCTCCAACTACTTCGCGCCGAACGAATGCGGCGAGGCGCCCTATCCGTGCCGTATCGCCTACCCCCACAGGATTCACCCTCAACAACGGGATGAATTGGGTGCCGATGGTCATCGAGCACGAGGGTCGGCGGGTACCGGCGCGGTATGTACGGGTTCGCATGCTCGACAACCCAGAGGTCTTCGGGACTATGGGGAAGTACGAGCCCATCTATAGGGGGGACATCCACGCCGAACCATGTCGGGACATGGGACCCGCAGCTGAGTACAATCGCGACGAACTCAAATACTTCCGAGCTGACTTCCGGGGAAAGCGACAGGTAGACGAAGCCCTCGCCCGGCTAGGGGACATATCCCTACAGGCTGAGGTGAGACGCTACCGCGCATCCCAGGAAGTCATCGAAGAACTGGAAGCCGCCATCAAACGGCTCGAGGACGATGTCTTTGTACACGTCGATCGAGCTAGGCATTCCGCGCGAAGACTCGGACGGGCTCACGCCTTACAGAGGGTACGAGATGAACACGAGACGGATGTCGGACTTACGGCGGTAACTAATTGGGTGGTCGAGTGTGGGCGCTCACCCTTGTGAAGGGGGTAGTGTGACGTCCCGGGTCATAGCAAGTATCTGACCTAAGCCGATAACTCATGGGACTTGACACAACGGACTATTACGGTACGACGATTGGTGATTCCTTGTACGATGACTGATAATGTACTATACGCTGACTGATGGGTTTGTGATACGCTGACTGATGGGTTTGTGATACGATTACTGATCATACGTGGACGATTACCCAGCCGAGTAGGAGTCTTAGTAGTAGTGGCGGTCTCGCTGACGAAGGCGGACTGCAGCATAGTAGTATATAAGGAAGCTATCGACTGTTGTGGTCGATAGCTTGGATTTCTTGTACATCTCTCATCTCGAATTCAGAAAGCTCTTCTTCTCTCTCTCTTCGTCCTTTGTGGGCCGCGTTAGCTGGAACAAGACTCCGCCTTAGTGCGTAGAGACGATACTCAGCCATTGTGCTAGAGTCAGCAGATCACTAAGTCATCGCGTTCACCTTACGTTGCCTAAGTCAGGCTCACGTGCAACACGCACGTAACAATGATGCTCTCCCCATCAACAGCTGTATCTGCATCCTCCTCTCCGCTGCCGTCCTCTTCACTATCTGATCCTGTCTCCACGATTGCATTACCTCCTTCAAGAGGGAGTAGTCCTCCCTCATCTTCTTCCACTCGTCCGCTGGCTGGTGTAGGGAATCGCCTGCGCGCTTCAGCGAGGTCTTGTTCCCGCTGTTTCTGATCTTCTCTGTCTTGCTCTGCGACTGCTCGAACTTCTGCAATGGCTGAGCAGAAGGGGTCGTTGACGTTGTTGGTGTGGTTGTAGGTGACGAGGGTTCTGGTGTCAGGGATCTCGTCAAGGGAGATAATGGAGAGTGGGACATTGGTCATGTTATGAGAGGGTTGGAAGGGTGATGGTTTCGATGATTCTGTCGAGACTGCTTTTATGTGAGTCTCGGCTTCTGGGTTCAACCATTGAAACTTCCTTATCTCTGCGTCTGCATGGACGTCGTCCCACGGGACCCACTGGTTCTCCGAGTCTGCGTATCCCTTCCATTTAATGAGGTACTGGAGTTTGCGCCCTCGACCAGACCTTCTAGAGTCTAATACCTTTTCGACCTCGTATTCTTCCACACCCTCGACCAGTTTGGGTGGTGGGCGCAAGTAATTTGTGCCATGCATGCGTGTTTCTTTGTAAGGCGTGAGTAAATCTGTATGAAACACGTCATGTATCTTCCATTGCGGGGGTAACTTGAGCTGATAATTCACAGGGGACATCACCTGCACTATCTTGAATGGCCCCTGTCTTCTGGGCGCAAGTTTGGTGGTGGGTTGATTGGTTCGCAGGTTATGCCCATCTAGCCATACTTGGTCCCCCATTGCGTACCTGGGCGTGTCTCGGTGTTTGACCCATGACTGTTGGGCCTTTATCATGTTTTCCTGTGCGCTCCGTCTTGCTTCTCTTATTTGTTCTAGTCTGTTCGATACACTGGGCAAGCTGATGGTACCTGGCGCCCATTTATCTCTTGGGTGATAGCCCATTAGTACGAAAAACGGGGTCTGTTTGGTGGTGCTGCTTATCGTGTTGTTGTGCGCAAATTCTGCCAGTGGCAGTTGCGCTGCCCAATTGTTTTGTTTTTCATTTGTCCACAATCGCAGGTACTGTTCCAGCCACTGATTGGAACGTTCTGACTGTCTGTCCGTTCTTGGGTGATAAGCGGTCGATATGTTTTGTTTGATTTGAAGGACTCGACACAATTCCCTCATGAATTTTGCTGCGAATCGAGGGTCTCGATCGCTTATGATTTTGCTGGGTAGCCCAAATCGCGGGAGTACCTTCTGAGCGTAGAGTATTGCCATATCTTCGCCTGTCATCGACTCTTGGCAAGGAATGAATATTGTTGCCTTTGAACAGTCATGGTCTGTTATTGTGAGTATAGAGTCGTATCCATCAGAGGGAGGTAACTTAGTTATGAAGTCCACTGCGATGACTTTGAATGGAGAGGCTTCCAGTCGTGGGTATATGGGTGCGAGCGGTGCCTTTGTTGGTCGAGTGTTGACTTTGTGCCTTTGACATTCGGCACAACCTTGTACGTAATCGGTGACATCCTTCTTCATTTGAGGCCACCAGTAGTATCGAGCCAGCAATTCAAGTGTTTTGTTTATTCCTGGGTGGCCGACTGTTAGTGCGTCATGGTGTTGTTTGATAACCTCTCTTAGGTCATCACGCTTGTGGCTAGTGACGACAACTTTTCCATTTTTGAACCATATACCGTCAATCTTTTTGAGTTCGTGGGGGCTAACCCACGAGTTGATTTGTTTTTCATTCTGTTTGATCGTGGGCAACACGGTTTCTGTCATTGCTTGTATGAATCTTTCGTCTGGTAGAACGACAACTTGGTCATTGTCTTTGTCGCCCGTGTCATAGTCTGGTCTTCGTGATAACGCGTCTGCTCGTCTGTTGGCTCGGCCCTTGAGATGGTGTATCTTGATGTCGTATTCTTCTAGTTCCAATACTTCCCTTGCTACTCTTCGGCTGATCTTCTGTGGTTCTCGCCAGTATTGAAGGTTCATGTGATCCGAAAATACTCTGACCTTGTGTGGCGATCCCACCACTAGGTATCTCCAGTTCCGTAACGCCTTTACAATGGCGAGCAGCTCGAGATAGTATATATCGTAATTGCGCTCTGCTTCATTGAGCGTGGCTGAGTAGAAGGCTATTGGGTGTCTCTTGCCGTCGGGTCCTTTTTTCATTAGTACTGCTCCTACCGCAAATCCAGATGCGTCCACTTCCAGATTGTATTGGACTTTAGGGTTTGGGTGAGCAAGGACTGGGTTACTCGTGATTCGATGTTTTAGTGCTTGAAATGTGTCTTGCTGGGCCGGACCCCAGTGCCATTCTGCCTCTTTCCTTGTTAGCATATTTAATGGCCACGCGATGTTGGCAAATCCTAGGATGAAAGGGTGGTAAAAGTTGCAAAAGCCCAAAAAACTGCGTACGTCCTTGACTTTTGTTGGTGTAGGCCAGTCGCGGACACTGGAGATTTTTGCTGGGTCCATGCACGTCATCCCCTTTTCAAGGATTACCCCCAGGTAATCAATAGACGGAACATGGAAGGCGCATTTTGACAGCTTGAAATAGAGATCGTGTTGCAAGGCAACACTGAGGACCACGGAGACTGCGGCTGTGTGGGCTTCACTAGTACGCTGTGCTGAGCCACAATCGTTAGTGGCGATAGTGATATCGTCCATATATATACGAATGTTTGTTCCTTTGGTGGCGAATTTTGCAATCACTGGTTGGTAGATGTCGTTCATGAAAGCTTGAAAAGTTGCCGGTGAATTGCAAAGCCTGAAGTACATCACCATAGGTTCGAAGAGACCTCGTCGCGTTTTAAATGCGGCTTTGTGCTGGTCCCCCTCTTTGATCCGTATGTTATTGTAACCTTGCCTGACGTCGAATTTTGAGAATATGACTGCTCCTCCAAGGTCTCTCATAAGGTCTGTTATGAGGGGTAGGGGATATTGGTTTCGTATCATCCATCGGTTTATGGCTCGGTAATCTTGAACTGGTCGCAGTTTTCCGTCTTTCTTCTTGATGAAAAAGAAAGATGAGGCGTAGGGCGATTGCGATGGCCGAATATACCCCTTTTTGAGGTGCTCGTCAATAAACGCGTCAAGCATGTCATCTTCGTGTCGAGTCATGGGATATATCCTGCATGTTAGTGCCTTTGGAGCGTTTGGAAGGAGTGTTATGGCGTGGTCGCAAGGCCTTCGATCCGGTAGTCTTGATGACGCTTCTTCATCAAAGACCTTCTTAAACACCTCGTATTGTGGGGGTAAGGTTGGAGGTGGTCCCTCTCTTGGCTTTGTCACTTCTTTCGTGGTTGGAACGTCCAGTCTTCGTCCTCTCGTGTCTTCTCTGTCCAGTTGAGCAGCAATGTCGTCTTTTTCCCGTGTAAGCAGGTGCACGAGTACATCGCGTCGATTCGCCACATTGACGGTTTTGACAATGATTGGGAGGTGCACTTTATTTAGTGTCGCTGTCCTCCATTCGATTCGTGGTTCATAGGCCGCGAGCCACGGGTATCCGAAAAGGATATCTTCTCATCCTATGTCGGTGACTAGGAATCGCATCTCTTTTTCGTTTCCTCCTACTTTGATTCGGAGGATGACGTAGTTGGTGATGTATCCTGCTTTGTTTGTAGAGTCGTTGATATTATATATCTTCTTTGGGGTTTCTAGACGGCGCATTTTTATCCCCATTTTTCTGAGGAAACGTGCGCTCACAAAATTATCCGTGGCCCCCGAGTCCACTAGTGCTTTAATGTCGGCCGTGTTGTAACGTGTGTCGAGATGAACTGGAACTTGCATAGATCGGTAGCGTGTTATATATACAGAGTTACAACGAAGAGCCCTCACCCAGGCCGTCAGGTTCAGGCGTCGGAAAAATCCGTCCCCATCAACTTCTGAAGGATAAGATCCTTCACATCGTCTCCTTTGCTGGCCACTCCCCTGAGCCAGTCCTCTGCTTTGTCTTCATCGGTCTTTGTCCTGTCCTCCGTACTCCTTATTTGCTGCGGTTGTTTGCCTTGTTTTGGTTGGCGACAGTCTCGGCTGATGTGCCCCATTTTTCCGCAGTTGTAGCATCGTACTTGACTGAAATCTTGAATGCCACGGTTCTCTCGTTGGCATTGGAGGAATCCTCCCCTTGGTTGGAATGGGGGTTGCGGAGTGTTGAGGACATCTTCTGCTCCAGCGAGCCTTCCTCTGACCCTGTCTGCTGACGTGTCCATTGCGTCTGGGTGTGGTAGTGGAGCAAGCAATTTTGACAATGCTCCCGCGTGATTTTTGTTAGAGCCCTTGAACATATCAAGGTTACCGCGTACCGTCTGCATGTGGATCCACTTTTGTTGTCTTCTGAGAGCCGATGCCCTCCATTCTTCATACGTCCTTGGATCATCGTGTTGATACATTGCCTCGTACAATGTCCTGGGCAACCCTTTTATGAAGTATTTGAGGGTTTGCTCGGCGTTGATGTCGTATCCTGCATATCAAACCAGTTGTTCGAATAGCGCGATGTAGTCATCGATTTTTCCTTCTTTCATCCGTATTCCTGCATCAAGCTGGGCTTGAGCACGTTCCTTGCTGAGTACGTTGGCAAATTGTCGTCGGAAGGCTTGTAGAATATTATTCCATAGCCTGTTGTCGAATTGGCTGATGCCTCTTGTTACCTCTCTGACTAGCCATTGGCTGGCAGACATGACCCAGGTGTTAACTAGATCTCCTTGGATGTACGTGAGAAACAACATAGCTTTTTGGTATTTGTTTCTCATTGCTGAATGGCTGGCGTTCACCCTGGCATATACTTCCCATTGAAGGATAAATCCTTCTACTTTCGAGCGGTCTCCGTTGAAAGAGCTTGGGGGTTTCCTATGAACTTGTCTGAAGGATGACCCCCTTGCTGTTGCTGTCCTCCGGGTGGGTTTCCTCCTCCTTGTGGTGGTCCTCCCCCTCCTTGCGGTGGTCCTCCTCCTTGTGGTGGTCCTCCTCCTCCTTGTGGTGGTGGACCTTCTTGTTGGCGTCTGTACGGGATCCCTCGTAGCCCGTCGCCTCGATCAATTTGTTCGTATGCTTGAGGAGGTGGGTCATTATAGTCGAAGTCGAAACCCCCTGGTTGGTCTGGTTCGTTGGGTCCCATGGCCCTTCGTGCAGCTTGTAAGTCTGCTGAGTTCATGTCCATGACATGACCTGTTCGTTCATCAATTACTAGAGGCGTTGGCTCTTCGATAAGAGTTTGAGTAGCCATGCGGATTGGATCAGGGATATGTAACGTAGCTGTCTGCTGGATGATGTCTTCTACCGCGGGTTCTTCTTCGCATATGTAGATGTGCTCCGGTTCTTCCTCTATTGATGGTGTTAGTGCCCGTTCACTGGTATGACTAGTATCTGATCTTGCGGGCATTCGGTGTTGGAGTTCTGGGGATACTGCTTCGTGAGTTTCTTCTGGTTCCCCATCAATCCTTCCTTGATCTTTGACTGGCAATGCATCGGCTAATGGTATGTTGCAATTGAGGTCGTCGCCAGCTGGTCTGGCTGCTTCGAAGTACTCCTGGGTTCGATTCCACCTGAGTTCTACCCAACAACACCTTCCGTGATGAAAGATGATAGGGTGATATCTTTGAGCGGTGCTTGCTTCTGCGTAATACCCGGTGTTGAAATGTTCGTTGTCTCCAGTCCTCCTGTCGTCGGGGATTGTTCTCCACCGGATACGGTTGATGATGTATCTTGCAGGGGCGTCTCTTTCCCTGGAGTTGACTTGAAAAGGTTGGAACTCCCAACCGTCCTTGGTTGTGATTATTGCCACGGCGTAGTGAAGAGCTTTACTCTGATGTTATGGTCGCCTTCGACCTGAGCCTGACTTAGGCTGAACTACGCGGTGGAAGAGATGGTGTAACTTAACAACGTGAGTCAATGCGCGCAGGCGTGACGCTTGAGTGTAAGGACACCTGAAAGTGCCTTCCTAAGGAAACGGTCTTCGCACTGGGTTTGAAGAGAAGGACCCAAGTGGATTCGATGAGGATACAAAAGAGTAAAGCTGCCGACCACAACAGTCAACAGCCACCTTATAACTATCGCGAACTGTATGCCTTCGTCAGCGATACAGCCACTACTACTACTAGTATCAGTAACCAACATATAGTACATGAGTAAGAAGATGACAGCGCCTCAGTAAGCAGACGCCTCAGCCCTGACGAAGCCATTACCACAGCATGAGTAAATATGAGTAAGGTGTAATGGTAATATTGGTAAGACTTCGGGAGCGACTCGTCATCCCGCTTACCAGTCCGAACGGTAAATCATAACACAGTGTATCAAGCCGACTAGAACAATTGAAAGAAGCTCGACGGAGTGCGCAGGAGAGTATGATAAAGGCCCAACAATCATGGGTCAAACACCAAGATATGCCCAGGTATGCCATTGGGGACCAAGTGTGGCTAGATGGGCGCAACCTGCGAACCAATCAACCGGCCGCCAAACTTGCGCCCAGGAGACAGGGGCCGTTTGAAATAGTGCAGGTGATGTTCCCTGTGAATTATTGGCTCAAATTACCTCCGCAGTGGAAGATACATGACGTGTTTCACACAGATTTGCTTACACCTTACAAAGAAACACGCATGCATGGCGCAAACTACTTGCGCCCACCCCCCGAATTAGTTGAGGGCGTAGAGGAGTATGAAGTCGAGAAGGTACTGGACTCCAGAAGATATGGTCAAGGGCGCAAACTCCAGTACCTCATCAAATGGAAAGGGTACACGGATTCGGAAAACCAATGGGTCCTGTGGAACGACGTCCATGCGGAGGCAGAGATAAGGAAGTTTAAACAATCAAACCTGGGGGCCGAAACTCACATAAAAGCAGCCTTGGTAGAACCATCTAAACTCCCATCTTCTCAACCCTCCTATAACATGTCTCATGTCTCAAACTCCATCTCCATTGTCAATCTTGACGAGATTCCCCACATTAACACCCTCTCCACCTATGACACCAACAACAACATCAATGACCCCTTTTGCTCCGCCGTTGAGCATGTCCGAGCAAATGCTGAGCAAGAACAACACGAGCGAGACTTGGCCGAGGCTCGCCGGCGATTCCCCACACCCGCAAGGGGCCGAGTGGAAGAAGATGAGGAGGGACTATGACCTATTGAAGACGATGATGTCTGCATGGAGGCAGGATCAGATAGTGAAGAGGACGGCAGCGGAGAGACAGATGAGGATATGGCTGCTGACAAGGCAAGTATCCTCCAGTCCTCCACCGCCTTCACTTCGAGCACCGCTGTCGACCACATTGACAGCGAGGATGAAGATGACGAGAGTGATGAGTCCTACCACGTCGCTCGGGTTGTCTGCACCCAGTGTGACAACCCTCCCAACTACTGCCACTGCGCTCCCATCCCTATACCTTTCCAAATACGCACCATTACTGGAGAAGTGTAGCGTTATCACCTAACGCTTGTTCGACTTGAACACGGCTGCGGCGTGATGTTCGAGTATACGGATGAATCGTTAATAATCACTGGCAACTCAGCTTCAGTTGCACTGCCACTAGGTCGTTTGACTAGACACTAGGGTATCCAAAGGATAAGCTTCAATCGATAGATTGGAAGAGACGAGGAATAGACTGGTGATGATTCAAGAAGACCAAGCTAGAGAGCCTTGGTCTTTACTACACGACTTATATACAGTTACGCGCTGGCTTTGAAGCGCAGCTAAGAACTCAAACCCTAGTACAACTATCCTAGTACTGAGTCAATCCTAATACAACGATCCTAGTAATGAGTCATGATAAGACCTGAAACACCGGCAAACCCAAGTGCCGGCGACGCGTAAGTGTCCATGACTAATAGCGGCTTACTATCGTAGTCATAACCGTATAGTAAGCGTCCCGAACTCCGAGACCTCGTAATGATGATGATGAGTTAGTCCGCGACATGTCAAAACGTGACATTACCCCTTTTTCAGGTAGAACGTCCGCGTTCAAACACCCAAGGGATAATAGTCGCACCTCTGCTGACCGAAACCTCCTGATCCATGATCCTCTGTAGTCCATTAGCCTCCTCGAGCCGACGCGTACACTTCCTGATCTCGTTGCCAACCACATACTGCTCGTTCTCCAGAGCAGTGATCCGTTCTGATAACTCGGAGTACCGGCTGGTGATAGCCCGGTATCGCAGGACCTCCGCCCACAACGACCGATCAGGGATCTGCCCCATGGCCAGGTCGACCCCATGGCGATCACCGAAATCCTGTCGCAAGTACCGCATTTGGTCATGCGTATAATGGCGGTCGTTATCCACGGCATCGAAATCGGGAGCGGCATGTACCTCACCTTGTTGAATGTCCCCACCCTTCACCATGCACCCGTAAACGATCGGGTTGTTGCCAGGCATCACATGGATGTATTTGGCAACCGTGAGATGACCATTCTCGGTCATCTTGAAATTGATAAATCTGGGGGGTATGTTTAGTTCGAATCCGTCAGGGGCGTCAGCCTTGTCCCGACTGCGCTGCTGCTCGGCTGGTACTCCGCCTCCTCGATAGTCTGGGAAGCAAGGGCTCTCTTTTGGTGCTGCCACACCAGCTCTTCTTCCGCGCCTCGTCCTCCTCGGCACAAGTGGTACCCCTTCATCTTGGGATCCCGATACTTGGCGGGGATCTTGATTTTCTTTATCCGAGTCGTTTTCACGAGCTCGGAGGGTGGCGCGGATGTGAATACCCCAGGACGTTGCGGGGTCCATGATGACGTTGGTAGGGGGGTCGACATTGATATATCGAGGCGTTGGCGGTGGAGGGACACGGAGGGGGTTGTGGTTACATGTGCAATTGTGGATGAGTTGTCCACAGTCATAGTGGATGTGGGAGTCGTCGGCGTCAGGATGGCCTGGACATGACAGGGCGGTTTGCTTACAACTTCCACAAACTCGCTCCACGTCACTGAGGTCGGAGCTAACTGGAACCGGGATAAGCGTTTGTGGAACAAGGATACTCTCGATGCGAGTAGCTGTTCCCGCCTCCACTCCCGATTGGTCTTCTTCCAATCCACTATCGTCGTGTCCGCATACATCAGGGGTCTCGGGGATGTAGTCTCCTGGACTGATTTGTCGGAAGGCGGCTGCAACTTCGGCATAGGTGGGTGCAACAACAGTGGGAAGATGGTAAGAGGTTTGCGAAGTGTTAGAAGCAGCAGTGGGGGAACTGGACATTGTTCGTCGAAGGAAGAACTGATGTGCTTCATCCAGTGACTGGCCTGTCTTTATACGTGAGGGAGTAGAATTCAGAGTCCGTTTGAACTCAGCTAATGCGTCAGGGGCATGTACGTCAGTGGCGTTGACCCACTGCGACTCCGAGTCTGGATAGCCCTTCCATTTGATAAGGAATTGTTTGCGCCTTGTTCTGCCGAATTGCCGTTGGTCTAGAATCTTCTCGATTTCATATTCCTCTTCACCATCGATTAATTCAGGGGGAGGTCTTGGGAAATTTGGTCCGTGAAAGGAAGTCTCGCGATAAGGAGTGAGAAGATCGATGTGAAACACGTCATGAATACTCCATTTGGGAGGTAATTCCAATCGATAGTTGACAGGGGACATCACCTGAACAATCTGGAAGGGTCCATGACGTTTGGGCGCAAGTTTGGCGCTTGGTTGATAAGTGCGCAGGTGACGGCCTTCCAGCCATACCCTATCCCCTATTTGGAACTTGGGCGTATCTTTGTGTGCGATCCATGACTTTTGTGCCTTGATAATTTGTTTTTGAGCCTGTTCCCGTGCTTGTTTGAACTGATCAAGGCGCAACGCCACTTGCGGAATGGGGCTAGGCGTCGAGTTCCAATCAGCACGAGGATTATGTCCCATCAGAAGGAAGAATGGAGACTGCCCTGTGGCCTCATTCGGCCAATTGTTATGCGTGAATTCTGCTATTGGAAGATAAAGATTCCAATTGTCTTGTCTTTCATTTACCCAGAAACGGAGATATTGTTCGAGCCATTGATTGGTTCGCTCCGACTGTCCATCTGTTCGAGGGTGATACGCAGTGGAAATGTTTTGAGTTATTCCTAGTTGTTTGCATAGTTCTCTAGTGAACTTGGACGCGAATCTGGGATCCCTGTCGCTAATGATTCTGTTTGGTAGTCCGTATCGCATAAACACGTGTTTGATGTATAGCGCGGCAGTTTCTTCCGCGTCGATTTCCTCGTTACAAGGAATAAACACAGATGCTTTGGTACAGTCATGATCCGTGACTGTGAGGATCGAATCGTAACCCTGTGCAATGGGTAATTTAGTGATGAAATCGAGAGCGATAGTCTCAAAGGGCATAGCTTCCGGTTTAGGAAAGATAGGTTGTAATGGAGCCCTAATAGGGCGATTGTTGACCTTGTGTCGTTGGCATTCAGCGCAACCTCTGACGTAAGCTAATACGTCTTGTCGTATGGTCGGCCACCAATAGTATCGTTCTACTATTTTGCCAGTTTTATTGATCCCGGGGTGACCGTGTACTGGGGTGTCGTGGTGAGTGGCAATTATTGATTTTTGTTTTTCACTTCCCTGAGTAATCACCCTTCGACCTTCCTTGTACCATGTCCCATTGATCTTCTTGAGCTTGTGCGGATCTACCCATGGTTTAATGATATTTTCGTCTTGTACATCTTCGCGGTTAGTCGACATTAGTTCTTCTATCGTGAATGTTGCTCGTGCGAATACTTTGTCTGGTAGTACTGTGATGTTTTCATTATCTTGTTCCCCGTGATCATAATCGGGTCGTCTTGATAATGCATCTGCTCGTCCGTTTGCGGTTCCCTTTATGTGATGAATTTCGAGATCGTATTCGGATAGTTCCAATACTTCCCTTGCGACTCGTCTACTAATTTTCTGAGGTTCTCTCCAGTATCGCAAGTTCATGTGGTCCGAAAATACTTTGATCTTGTGATGTGACCCTGCTAGTAAAGGTCGCCAATGTCGTAACGCTTTGACGATAGCCAGTAATTCCAGATCGTAGATGTCGTAATTTCGTTCTGCTGCGTTTAGCGTCGCAGAATAGTAGCCTATGGGATGTCTTTTGCCGTCAGGTTTCTTTTGGAGTAACACTGCTCCCACCGCGAATCCTGATGCATCTACTTCCATTTCGAATTGATCTTGTAACACCGGATGTGCCAGTACCGGTTCAGTTGTGACCCGTCTTTTTAAGAGGTCGAATGCGTGTTGTTCAGTTGGGCCCCAATGCCATTCCGTGGCTTTCTTCGTAAGTTCGTTCAAAGGTTTGGCAATTGATGCGAATCCTCTGATGAATAGGCGGTAAAAATTGCAAAAGCCCAAAAAGGATCGTACGTCCTTAACTTTGGTTGGCGTTGGCCAATTTTTTATGCCCGCAATTTTGACGGGATCCATACGAGTTACCCCTTTTTCAAGGATTACCCCCAGGTAATCAAGGGATGAGGAGTGGAAAGTGCATTTTTCGGGCTTGAAAAATAAGTCATATCGTGCTGCTACGGTCAGTACATCTCGGACTGCGTCAACGTGGTCCGCCAGATTTGTTCGCGTTGCGATACCGATGTCGTCCATATAAACGCGAATGGTGGTCCCTTTTGCGTCGTGTTTGGCAATTGTATCCCGGTATATGTGATTCATCATTGATTGAAATGTCGCAGGTGAGTTTGTCAGGCCAAAGAACATCACCGTTGGTTCAAAAAGCCCGTAAGGCGTTTTAAACGCTGCTTTGTGCTCATCTCCTGTCTTGATGCGGATATTGTTGTATCCCCATCGTACGTCGAGTTTGGTATAGATGTGGGCCCCGCTAAGTTCTTTGATGAGAGTTTGAATGAGTGGTAAGGGATAGTTATTGCGGATAGTGAACTCGTTAATCCGTCGGTAGTCTTGTACTGGTCGTAGTTTTCCATCTTTCTTTTTGACAAAGAAAAATGGTGATGCGTATTGCGATTTTGAGGGTCTAATGTACCCCTTTTTGAGGTGCTCTGTGATAAAGTCTCGTAATGGCTTATCTTCCAATTGTGATAGTTCGTATATGGAGCAATTGATGTGATCTGGAGTATTTGCCTTGAATTCTATCGCATGATCCCATTCTCGGGATGGGGGAAATCGATGTGATTCTTCTTCGCTAAAAACCCTTTTGAAGTCCTTGTATTCTTCCGGTACTTCACTCTTTTTGTTAGGTCCTGCGGCGATAGCGAGATCAGTAGCTGCTCCTTTGATATAACATGGTGCTCCCAATTTGGTCATGCTATTGTCCTTCACTGTTTTAGAAAGGAGATGAGCCACTACGCTGGTGTTGACCAGCGGATGGCAGGATTTGACTACAATTGGTAGTGTTTGTTCGTCGATAGTTCCGTGTTTCCAACTGAATTTTGGTTCGAATGTGCTAAGCCAGGGGTATCCGAAGAGGAGATCTTCTTTCCCAATATCGGCTAGTAGGAATCTCATCTTCCTAGTAATTCCTTTTGTCAATATTTGTAGGTCAACGAAGTGAGTGACTGATCCCCTTTTATTAGTCGTATCATCGATGTTGAATAATTGCTTTGGGCTCGGCAATAGGGCCGCACCCAATCCCATTCGTTTCACAAATCGTGGATTTATGAAATTGTCCGTTGCTCCTGAGTCCACTAATGTTTTTATATCGGCCTTGTTGCTGCTGGTTCGGATGGATACTGGAATTCGCATAGAACGGAAGCGAGTTATGTATACAGCATTACAACGTAGAGCCCTCACCCAGGCCGTCGGGTTTAGGCGTCCCCAAAATCCTTATTCCCCATCAACTCCTGCATTGCCATGGCCTTGAATTCCTCGGTTTCATTGGCTGCCGTTCGCAGCCACTCATTCTTCCTTTCTTCGGTAGTGCGGTTATCCGCTACCAGTTGAGCGATGTGGAGGTCCTCTCCAGTTTCAGAGCGATCGTCCACTACCTCCATGCCCCTAGTATTGATGAAGGGCCTAGGGGGATTACGTGGTTGACGCGGCTGGGAACAATTGCGACTGAGGTGTCCTTTCTTTTGACAATTATAGCAAATTACTTCCCTAAGATCTGGGGGTTGCCTCCTTCGCAGGAATCCTTCGCGAGGTTTGAAAGGTGGTTGAGAATTGTTAAGATATGGCCTTGGTTGTGCCAATACGTCCTCTGCATGCGCTAGCCGTCCTCTGGCCCTGGCTCTATCGGCGGACGTGTCCATCGCATCTGGATGACGTCTGAATTGCCTCCAATTAGATTGAGTTGGTGGTGGTGCTCGGGGTTGTATCTTGTATTGATCAATTTTGTTCTTCATGTGAAGATATTGACCTTGGCGTTTAATGGCAGATCGTTTCCAATCGTCGTAGTCAGTGGGGTTGTCGTGAAGATAGATGGTCTCGTGCAATTTGGTTGGTAATCCATTTGCAAATAGATCGAGGACCATTGGTTGATCTATGTTGTAGCCAGCATATCTGACTAGTTGTTCGAATTTCGCCACGTACGCGTCAATATCCCCTTTGTCCATCTTGATGCCTCTTCGCAATTCTGTTTGCGCTTTCTCTTCCTTTAAGGTGTCCGCGTATTGCCTCATAAACGAGGAGTGTGTGTTGTACCATAGCCAAGCGTCATAAGGATCTCTCCCATTGACGTCCACTTGAACTCGTAGCCAAGCGACCATTGATCCTACCCATTCGGTTACCGCCGTTCCTTGAATGTACGTGAGAAATAACATAGCTTTTTGGTATGGGTTACGCATGATGGAATGGGTGCTGTTGATCCCTTCGTATAGGCTCCATTGCATGAGAAATTCTTCCGCCTTCTCTCGATCGCCTGCGAATATGGCTGGTGGGTTTCCGCAAAACTTGTCATTGGTCGCTGGTACGGGTGCTGGTGCCACTGGTATTGTTGCTGGGGGGTTTCCGGCGGGTGGTCCCGCTCCTCCACCTCCGCCGTTACCTCCACCTCCTCCATTACCTCCATTACCTCCTCCTCCTCCTGGGTTTCCTCCTTGTCCTCCTTGAGGTGGGTCCACAAGGGCCCGAAATGCTGTGACTGTTGGTGCTACTGGTGAGGTAGTGAGAGAGTAAATGGGCTGCGCAGATGAAGTTCCGGTGGCAGCCTGCGATTGGACATGAGAGGTGAGCGTCGTCATAGCTCCTAGACGTAATGATTCGGTGGCGAGTGCTAGATTGATTCCTTGTTGGGATGGCGAAGATGATCTCTTTTCAAGAGATACGTTACTTCTCGTACTTGGTGATGGGGGTGGTGTAGCGGATGATGGTCTGGGGTTAGCGTTGTCCAATTCTTGCACTTCTTCTTGTGTGAGCTCGTTGATGTAGATGTCACAGCCTAAATCTTGTAAGGCTGGTCGGAATCCTTCCCACTCTCCAGTTCCGTTCTGTGTTTCAAACCAGCGAACTTCTACCCAAAGGTATCGATCGTAAAGGAACTCAACTGCGACGCTTCGATCGTCTTCTTCGCTTCTGGCGTGATACCCGGTGGTACCTGTACTCGTACTATACCGGTATTCTGTCTTCTTACGAAATCGTTGTGGTACGTTGTCGGCGCCTCTGTGTTGGAACCAGAGGTCGTCACAATTATGGCAACGGTCTCGTGTGGTTTCTGATGACGCCACGTTGAAGCTTGGTCTTAATGTAGCGTTATCACCTAACGCTTGTTCGACTTGAACACGGCTGCGGCGTGATGTTCGAGTATACGGATGAATCGTTAATAATCACTGGCAACTCAGCTTCAGTTGCACTGCCACTAGGTCGTTTGACTAGACACTAGGGTATCCAAAGGATAAGCTTCAATCGATAGATTGGAAGAGACGAGGAATAGACTGGTGATGATTCAAGAAGACCAAGCTAGAGAGCCTTGGTCTTTACTACACGACTTATATACAGTTACGCGCTGGCTTTGAAGCGCAGCTAAGAACTCAAACCCTAGTACAACTATCCTAGTACTGAGTCAATCCTAATACAACGATCCTAGTAATGAGTCATGATAAGACCTGAAACACCGGCAAACCCAAGTGCCGGCGACGCGTAAGTGTCCATGACTAATAGCGGCTTACTATCGTAGTCATAACCGTATAGTAAGCGTCCCGAACTCCGAGACCTCGTAATGATGATGATGAGTTAGTCCGCGACATGTCAAAACGTGACAAGAAGCCCACGATGACGCGCTCTGACCACCTCCAGTTGCTGTTGTCTATGGACCAACAGCCGGGCTCGGGTATGAGGCACGTGGCCTTCCCCCCTACAGAGAAGTACGGGACCTGTTGCCCATCACTACGCACCAAACACATGTGATGAGGCACCCTCTCCGTCCCATATCGCCTACCCCCAGTAGATTCATCCTCAACAATGGGATGAATTGGGTCCCGATGGTCATCGAGCATGAAGGACGTCAAATTCCCGCAAAGTATGTGCGGGTTCGGATGCTCGACAACCCGGAGGTGTTTGGGATGATGGGGAGGGCCTCGCCTATTTACCAAGCCGACATCCATGCAGAACCCTGTCGAGACATGGGCCCTGCTGCTGAGTATTCCTAAGACGAACTCCAGTATTTCGGCGCTGACTTCCATGGAAAGTGGCAGGTAGATGAAGCCCTCGCTAGGCTGGGGGACATATCCCTTCAGGCCGAGGTGAGATGCTACCGCTCGTCTATGGAGGTCATCGCGGAACTCGAGGCAGCAATCAAGAAGCTTGAGGACGACATCTTCGTCCACATCGACCGGGCGCGGCACTCGGTGGCCAGATTGGGGCGCACACATGCCCTCAGGAGGGTACGAGATGAACATGAAACTGATGTGGGACTTACTACGGTAATGAATTGGGTAGTTGAGTGTGGGCGCTCACCCTTGTAAAGGGGGTGATGTTACGATTCACTGGTCAAGCTGGTAAGCGAGATGACAAGTCGCTCTCAAGACTTACCAAGAGACTATTGATGAATTACTCATGCTTACTCATGCTTCAATGTTGCTTACTTATGATGCCGTGTTTGATTACTGATGATGACTGATAGTATTAGTGTACATTACCAAGCAGTAGTAGTAGTGGCGGTATTGCTGACAAAGGCATACAGCTGGCTTCAGTTATAAGGCAGCTGTCGACTGGTGTAGTTGGCAGCTTTACTCTTTTGTATCACTCTCAAATCTAGTCGGGTCTCTTCATCAAAAACCCGGTCTGTGGAACGCTCCCTTAGGAAGGCACTTCCAGGTGTCCTTGTACTTAGTCACGCCTGCGCGTGTTGACTTGCAGTTGCTAAGTCTCTCTCCTCTACCACTGCATATCAAAGGCCTAAATCAGGCTTGGGTCGCACGTGACCATAACACAATGCCATTATAAGTCCGTAGAGTTGTAAAGGAAGATGCTCTGGTAATGGTTATAAGTAGTGTCTGAAGAAAGAATCGTTCTCCGGCAACTGGTGAAACGAAATACATCTGTCCTAAGGCAAACATTTTCTTCTTCTGGAGTGTCCATGTTTTTCTTTTGTCATCTCAGCGAAAGTGCTGTGGAAATTCTTGATATGTTAGTTTCCGTGCCTGCACACCACTGTGTCCAGAATCCGCATTTGCTGCAAAAAATGCCATTAATTTTGTTGATTTATGAGATGCTCTTTCCATGACTGTATCAATGGAGTCTTCAGGATTAAATGTGACCATGTGGTGACTGGGGAGATGTACTTGCAATTGAACGATGTTTGGAATCTGTTCGTGAGTATGGAAATGAAAGATCCTCCAAGCTGCTTCCGAAGCAGATATGTATCAACTGGTGATATATCATGTGATTTCATCACTGCGACTTATGCCAGCTGAAATCTGATCACTCCCCTTGTAGATATATTTGAATGCATATTTGAAAGATCTGAGGGACACTGCACACTTGACATTAATATGGCAATCATATCTAATAATGTTAGACATAAAACTGATGGATGTATATTAAATAAAGAAGACTGACTTTGCAGAAAAATATGGTGAGTAAGGAACAATCCAGCGATTGTCAACAATAAAGCCGGCAATGTCATATGCTCAACCATCATTAGGGTGGTGGTAATTTGGGTAGCCTTCAGAATTCATGTTCATCATTTCTGAAAACTCTTTTGGGTAGTGCTTTGTGCATTTGTTGTTCTCCATACAAGGAGGGCGTGGATTGGCAGTTCCACAAGGGCCGTGAACCATACATTGCTTGATGGTTGCAAAAAGCAGAGGCTCAGTGATAGGATCTGGCCAATATGCTCAAATTATGGTGTCAATGTCAGCTGGTGTCATCAGTTTGTCCATTCCATCTAGAAATATGAGCAAGTGGATGTGCAGAAGTCCATGCTTTTGAAATTCAATAGTGTAGACATAAGCGACTCTTTTTCCAAAAACCCCCTTTTTGTAAATTTCATTGATGATGGCTGTCGGGTCACCAAATCAGGACAATCATATGCCGTCTGCCAGGGAAGGAGTTCACAAATAACTTCTTGCCATTTGGGATTCGCAGTGACTGTCATGAATAAGTCAACTTTACAAAAGTATCAGGCAATTGCCATTGAGTCTTGAAATTGCTGCTGCATATGCCAAGGTCCACCAATGTAAGAAGATGGAAGAACAACTCGTTGACCTAAACTATTGAGATCTGTTGTGTCATCGGCATTAACATTGTCTTCCAATCTGCTGTAAAGAGATGCATGCAGCCTGGGTTGGTTTTCTCTAAGATAATTCAGTCATTGTTGATCTGCTACCACCCACATATCAACAACATAGTGCTGAAATAACCAACCACTTTGAAGAATGACAGAAAACTTGTTAGAACATGTATGCAAGTGAGACGAAGTATATTGAGTAATAATTGAGTAATTGAGACTTGCTTGCTGGAAAGCCTCCCATCAGGTAAGTATTTAAATATTTTGGAATGCCAGCCTGGCTTGCCATATGGGAACAAAATGGGATACTGAAGTGGAGCATACAAGGAATGGCATTCATTGATTCGATGAAGAGGTCTGTGATGAGTGAAAAGGACAATATCTCTGGAATCTGCAGTGGTCATCTCTCCAGGCATGATTATACCCTGTTCCAGTAATTGGGTCGAGGGTCGAGGGGTTAAGGGTATCATCATAGACCGTGTTTTTCACACCAGAGAAGCTGAGGGGTCAAGGGTATCATAAAGGACAAGTCAACAAATTCTCACGGGGGGTCGAGGGTATCGTCTCAGCTCCACATTGCAATCACTTTTTCGTTACAAGTGCCCACCCAGTACAGTGCATCTCACCCACAAAGGCGCATTATACCCTGTTCCAGTAATTGGGTCGAGGGTCGAGGGGTTAAGGGTATCATCACAGACCGCGTTTTTCGCACCAGAGGAGCTGAGGGGTCAAGGGTATCATAAAGGACAAGTCAACAAATTCCCACGGGGGGTCGAGGGTATCGTCTCAGCTCCACATTGCAATCACTTTTTCGTTACAAGTGCCCACCCAGTACAGTGCATCTCACCCACAAAGGCGCATTACCAAGTTCACATTAATTGTTATGAGACACAGAACAAGGGTTAAGGGTCTTGGGTTATGGGTCTTGGGTTAAGGATTAAGGGTCTTAGTTGAGGGTTTAGCCTAAGGTTCAGGGTAAAGACAAATATGTACAAATAATGAAAGATACATTTTTTTGGATATTTCCTTCATCCAATACAACATATCCTATCTCAAAACATGGATATTCCCCCAAATTATTCCACTTATTCTAAACACTGTTCAATTTCTGCTGACATATGTTTAACTTCATACTTACATTTCCACCTTCCTTAGTGTTTACATTGGCCTTTTGACCCTTCTTCCCCTGTTAGTAGGGGCAAAGGGATAAAGTGAGTGAAAGGCACAAAATACATTCAGTGGTGATAAGCTGAGGGTGCAGATGGAATGGAAATGGTTGGGCATAATGCATGACTGCGCACAGTGTTTCATGCATACATGTGAACAGTGCTTGGCAAAGTAATTTTGTACTACAAGGGGTGTGGTGGCCAGTATGCATCTTTATGAGAGCAAGAGATGGTAGCTCTTGTCTCAGTTGTTATTCAAGGGTTTGGGATGACAGCAGTGGGAGGGGGATGAGAGAGAGGAGTGAAGGTGGGATAATGGTAGGTTGTGAGTAAGTGACAAGACGGTTCCAACCACCTGTGACAAATCCGACTACCACCACTAATCTTGGTGACCTCAACTGTTACATTTGACTGGATGCATTGGCTCAACTTGAACATGGGATGTGGGGTACTGAGTCTGCTGATGGATCTCTCAATGGAGTTGCCATAAAGTGGTCCAGACTTCTCTGGCTGAGGGTCGTGGATATGGTGCCGACATATGTGAGAGCATAGGGCAGAATCCTAGGTGGAGTCATGAATATACAAGTGTTGGATCTGATACAGAGTACCTCCAAATGTTGTAGAGAGAGATGGCAGAGTTGACAAGTTGTCTGGACTTAGATGCAACCCTGTGTCTGTGACAGTGTGAAATTGATGTGATTCAATAACCGAGACCTAAGGTCCAAGTTCGTTACAGGCACTCATTATATACAAACTAGGACACATCACTACTGATAACTGTCATATGAGGATCACCACCAATACTACTAGTATGAGGTTATACAGAACAATGCAGAAGATGGTGGAACAACATGAGGTATGAAAATGAGTCATGAGGTTGAAACAGTGCACATGGAAGGGAAATATGAATTAGAAGATGGAAACAGTCCCAATGATAGCCCATGTGATGAGGCACGCTGTGTAGAATAAGAAGCCAAGAAAAGGTTGGACAAAATTGGCACCTGTGGCCAATCATGTAAGTCCGGTTGTAACATCAACAATGTGAAGAATATGACTACAATGACCTTGACTACAATGACCACAGCCTCAACCACCCACTGTGACTCTGCGAGGGTATAGCAACAACCATGGACCATGAGCACAACAACTGTGTTCATCAAGCAATTTTAGTTTTTACAGGATAAAAGTACCCCAGCCACCCTATTAAATAAATGTGCAGATCAATCTCATAGCTATGGTAGCAGCTCCAAGTCCAAGTCCAAGTCATTAGCTAGACTACTCCTCATGCAAGATCGCTGAGGAGTTTAGGGCAGGTCAAATTTACTAGTGAAATGAAAAAGGAAATTGTGGCTGAATAAAAACCATAGGGATTTAGGCTCCATTTTACCAGTCTGGATATTGCAGGGCTACCTTCATATACAGACAGTCAC